>CAUYQG010301597.1:0-105107 GCA_963574415.1 Tarsius wallacei | reverse complement strand
ACGCCCGGCTAATTTTTTTGATTTATTGTAGAGATGAGGTTTCGCCTGCCCAGGCGGGTCTCAAACCCGCGGGCTCAGGCAATCCACTCACCTCAGCCTCCCAAGGCGCGGGATTACAGGCTGAGCCACCGAGCCCGGCTTTTGCGCCTATTCTAATGCTGCTGTTGCTCTGACAGGAGGCAGAGCTCAGGCAGTAATGCGAGTGATGGGGAGTGGCTGTATATACAGATGAAACTTCGCTTGCTCACCTGCTGCTTACCTCCTGCTGTGTGGCCCCGTTCCTAATAGGCTATGAAGCAGTTGCAGTTTGTGGTCTAGATATTGGGGACCCTTGGTATATACTATGCTGCCTGGTGCTCCTAACAGACCTATAGCATAGGTATTATCATCCCCAATTAACAAGGGGGGAATTGGTGTTCAGATATATGTTCAGTGACAACTAACTCGTGAGTGGTGGGATAGTGAATGGAACTTAGGTCTCCTACTTGTCAAGACCGCACTCTTTCTACCACCTGAAGCATGGCATCCTGGTCACCTAGCTCAGAGAAGATAATGAGAGAACAAGAGTGTGAAGCCATATATATATGTTTATATCTGAATAGTGTATATATATATATGTATATATATATATGTTTGTGTATATATAGACTATTCAGATATAAACATATATACACACAAACATATATATAGAGACTATTCAGAAAAATATATATTTATATATTTTATCTATATATAGCATGTATGTATGTATATATATATATATACACACACAAACATATATATAGACATATGTATATATATTTGTGTGTATATTTAAAAGTAAAATTTTAAAAATAAAAGAAAAACCAAACAAACCAGAAACAGAATGTATTTTATCTTAAAACTTCATTTTAAAAAAGCAGCATAGTTCAAGACTAAGTTTGGATCAGGACTGTGGCCCCAATCTGAATAGGACTAGACTAGCTTCTGAAGGCACAAACTGGATCCGTCCAATGCTGAGCTGGCTCTGAGCTTTGCCTCTGCTCTTCAGAAGTTTGAGTTCGCATTGAGAAGATTTTGAGGTGCTTAAGACATTAAGTATTATGGACAGTAAATGTCACTAATTCTCTGAGAAGTTTAGATGTGAGAGATTTTAATCTTATATATTTAATCAAAGTTTATATTGTTTTGTATAGCCAGATAAAAATGCTTTGTTATGCTATGTAAATCTCAAATGCACTCTATAGAACTTCCAAGTCACACAGTAAGAACCAATATTGCTTCTTCTAGGTAACTAAGCAAATATTACAAAATCCATTTGCACAAGAATATGCTCCACCATGTCTATGCAGTTCTCGGTGTATTTGTTCATCATGTGGAAACAAATACCATTTGGCACCTTTAATGGTTTCCCCAAAGAACACCTCTAACGAAGTAGAAGCAATCTGATCTCCCAGTTGGAATGATGTAAGTGGAATTAAATATTTCAAAATGATGTCTTGATAGTTGTTGAAATTCTTGGGCCTCTGCTGTGTCTTGACAGCTTGGTAATTGCTAATTTGCTTTTATGCTAATTTAACTGGATCCTCAGTTGCCTGTTAAACTCTAAGACTTGTTGATTAAGTCAGGCTGCTCCCACCCAGAGATGCACTAGATGGAAGTTGTGGTGTGCAGAGGTCATGCCTCCTCCTGCTTCCCAACTCTGGCACCTGCAGCCCCAGACCTTTTCCAAGGAAGCTGCTCAGTAAATATGCATTTCATGAGGGATGCCTCGAAGAGAATGTGATTTTCCAAAGGGAAAACTAGCGCCTCCTCACCAGACAAGCATTTCCTTACAGCTGTCACAGTGGTTGATTTAGTGGAAGGAGCCTATGTTTTAGAGATATGGCCCCCAACCTTTTTGGCATCAGAGATTAGTCTCATGGAAGACAATTTTTCCACTGACTGGGGAATGGGTGGGGATGGTTTAGGGGTGATTCAAGCACATTACATTTATTGTGCATTTTATTTCTAGTGTTATTGCATTTCAATATATAATGAAATACCTATACAACTCACCATAATGCAGAATCCATGGGAGCCCTGAAGTTGTTTCCCTGCAGCTAGATGATTCCATCTGTGGGTGATGGAAGACAGTGACACCCCCATGGAAGACATGTGTTGCTATGTCCAGTCTACTTTGTCATCTCGCTTTGGTTGCTGTTACTACAGAAAAACCTGCTCCACAAAGATAGGATGTTGGAAATGGAAGCAGGCTTTTCAGTGCTGACCTGACAGGAGGCAGAGCTCAGGCGGTAACATGAGCCATGGGGAGTGACTATAAATACAGATGAAGCTTTGCTTGCCCGCCATTCACTGCCTACTGTATGGCCTGGTTCCTAACAGGTCACATACTGGTATTGGTCCGTGGCCTGTTGGGGACCCCTGTTTCATTTTTTTTATTTTTTGAGTTGAAGTCTCGCTCTGTTGCCAAGGCTGGAGTGCAAGGCATGCTCGTGGCCACCGCAGCCTCAACCTGCTGGGCTCCAGTGATCCTTCCACCTCAGCCTTCCAAAGCCAGAACTACAGGTGCACATGATCACGCCCTGCTAATTTTTTTATTTATTGTAGAGACCAGGTCTCACCAAGTTGCCTGGGCTAGTCTTGAACCCGCGGGCTCAGGCAATCCACTCGCCTCGGCCTCCCAAAGTGCTGGAACTACAGACTAAGCCACCAAGCCCGGCCAGGACCTCTGTTTTAGAGTAAGGTATAGCTGGGTACAAATCTTTTCTTTGGCATTTGCTAGCTGAGCAACTTTTGGAAAATGACTCAACTTTCCTGGGAGTGTTTTCTCATCTACAGTAATGTATCTACCCTGGGGGATGTATGTACTTCGAGAATATACTCAAATACTGAGGCATTGTGACTATGGCATGTGGCATTCAAGAAATAATGGCTTCATTTTTCTTCTTCTTTTAGGCATTTGTATTTCTGTTTTCTACTGTTTTGTTACATTTCAGCACTCTCCCCAAACATAGCCAGTAGTATTCATTCAGTTAAGTTTTACTTTATGCCAAACTCTGTTACATGCTACACACGAAGAGATGGACAAGCTCAGCTGGGCCCTTAGAAGCCTAATGGGCCACAGCCAGGTGTGCAGGGTGACACCCAGCTGGCAGGTGGAAGAGGACCAGGCTTCTGAGAGGGTTCCTGGATTCTAGTGACACACAGGAGGTGACTGGAAAGCATCTGTGGGCTTCTACCCACCATGCACGTTTCTACCTTTGCTCTCATATTAGAAGCAAATCTTCTCAGCAGCCTGACTCTAGACTCTGGGGTGGTTCCTGGCAGGGAGCACACGTCACCTTCCCCAAAGCACTCCTTTGTACAGTCGAAATTTAACAAACAACTTTGTTGAATGAAATGAAGATTGCATGTGCAGCAGATAATGGCACTCAAGAAATAATGTCTTGGCTGGGCTTGGTGGTTCAGCCTGTAATCCTAGCACTTTGGGAGGTCGAAGCGAGTGGATTGCCTGAGCCTACAGGTTCAAGACCAGTCCGGGCTACTTGGTGAGACCTCATTTCTACAATGAATCAAAAATTAGCTGGGTGTGGTAGCGCGTACCTGTAGTTCTGGCTACTTGGAAGGTTGAGGCGGAAGGATCACTGGAGCTCAGAAGGTCGATGCTGGTGTGGCAGTGAGTGTGCCACTGCACTCTAACCTGGGCAACGGATTGAGACTCCAACTAAAAAAAAAAAAAAGTTATAAACAGTACTGTGAGAATGGGTGGAATCTCCCTAGGAAAATATATAAATAAAACTTCTTTTTTTTGAATCAGGGTCTTACTGTGTCACCCAGGCTGGAGTACAGTGGCATGATCATGGCTCATGGCAGCCTCAATCTCCTGGCTGCAGGAGATCCTCCTACTTTAGCCTCCTGATAGCTGGAACTACAGGCCCATACCACCACACCTGGCAAATTTTTAGGTTTATTGTGGCTGGGCACAGTGGCACTTTGGGAGGCAGCAGCAAGAGGATTGTTTGAGACCAGCCTGGGCAACTTGGTAAGACTTCATTTCTACAGTAAATCAAAAAATTAGTCAGGCGTGGTGGCACATGCCTGTAGTTCTAGCTACTTGGAAGGCTGAGGTGGAAGGATTGCCTGAGCCCAGTAGGTCCAGACTGCAGTGGCCATCAGTGTGTCACTGCACTCCAGCCTGGGCAACAGGGCAAGACTCCAACTCCAAAAAAAAAAAAGGAAAGAAGAGAAATAATGTCTTGAGTCTGTTCTTTTGGGTGTATATACCTAAGAATTGAATTGCTGGATCATATGGTAATTCTGTTTAACTTTTTGAGGAACTGCCAAACTGTTTTACACACTTTTTTTTTCTTTTGACCCTGACCATCCTGAGGAACTGGCCAGGTATCCTGTAGAACATGGGTCCCCAACAGGTGCACGACCTGTTAGGAACTGGGCTACCCAGCAGGAGCTGAGTGGCAGGTGAGCAAGCAAAGCTTCATCTGTATTTACAGGCACTCCCCATCACTGTCATTACTGCTTGAGCTCCACCTTCTGTCAGATCAGCAGCGGCATTAGATTCTCATAAGAGCGTGAACCCTATTGTAAACTGCATACATGAGGGATCTAGGTGGTACGCTCCTTATGAGAATCGAATGCCTGATGATCTGAGGTGGAACTAAGGCAGTGATGCTATATATTTCATTATATGTTACAACATAATGATAATAGAAATAAAGTGCACAATACATGTATTGTGCTTGAATCATCCCCAAACCATCCCCGCCCCCCACCTCCTGGTCCCTGATGCCAAAAAGGTTGGGGACCACTGCTATAGAATGTTCCCCAGTCTCGGTTTGTCTAGTATTTTTTTCATGATAACACTAGGTTTGGGATGCCTGGAAGTCAAGCCCAATGCTCAGCAGAAACTGTTATTGAGCCCGTGTGCTCTGCCCTCTTTTGTGTGTCCTACTGGATGTGGCTGAGGCAGGTGCTGGCTGCTGCGGGAGCTGGTTGATTCAAGCCCTGCAGGTAGAGCTCTGCAGGAGGATGAGGTTTGAGATCTCTAGGGTAGCTCCAACTTCCTCACTGAGGAGCTACCTCTTCTTTGGCAATTGAGCTTGGAGTCCACTTTATCCCCCAGAGAATTAGAGTATAAAACTTACAGAAGCTGGGCACGGTGGCTCACACCTGTAATCCCAGCACTTTGGGAGGTGGAGGTGAGAGGATTGCCTGAGCCTACGGGTTGGAGACCAGCCTGGGCAACTTAGCAAGGCCTCATCGCTACAATAAATAAAAAAATTTAGATGGATGTGGTGGTGCATGCTTGTAGTTCCAGCTACTTGGAAGGCTGAGATGAAAGGATTGCCTGAGCCCAGCAGGTCGAAGCTGCAGTGGCCATGAGTGTGCCACTGCACTCCAGCTTGGGTGAGAGAGTGAGACTTTGACTCAAAAAAACAAACAAACAAAAAAAACCCCAAACATACTTATAGAAGACATACAGCAACAGTTGGGAGGGGGACAGAGGTAAGTTTTGTTATAAAAATCAGCAAATTTGGATACCACAATTTGTTTTGCTACATATCTAAATCTGCACAATAATGTGAGCTTTGTAGAGACTCATTGTGCATAAATTGGGTTGGCCTAAGCCCTAGAAATTTTCTGGTACAGTTTTTTGAAGTTTCTCATTATATCCTTGTTCCCTGGAGTCATTGCCTATATTTTATGAGTCTAGTAGGAAAACACTTGATATTTGAAAGACTTTTTTTTGGCCTGGAAAACACCTTCCAACACTGGACACGGATGGAGTCCCCCTGGCAATGTTCATGCTTGGGCTACAGCATAGCTTCTGGAATGGTCTGTGTCAATTATCTCTCAGCAGGGTTGGCTGGAAGCTTGTGTGGACTGCACTGTGGGACTGAGATAAGAAAATACCCAGTTTTTCATCACTGAAAATATTCCCTACTTGACTTGATTTTTCAGATGGGGAAGAATAAGGAAGGGTTTTGTTCAATATATTTACAGAAATAAAAAAGTCATATTCTTAAAACATGACTGTCATGTTAATATTAATCCACTTGTTCAAGCATTCAACAAACATTCATTTTCAGAAAGCCATCCATGCATTTCACATAGCAATTGTTCTGTGCTTGGTGCTGGGAAAAAAGAGCTTGGTCCTTGCCCTCATGGGCTGACAGTCTCAAGGGGCAAGTACTAAACAGAGGTCTGAGGAGAGACAGATGCATGAAGCAGGAAGACGCATACTTCTATCTCTGCTGAGTGCCCTGGAAAACTTACTAGACATTAACAACACAATTGGGTCCTGGTTTAAAATGGTGGCTTGAGCACATGCATTTATCTCTCCTGCCTCCCAAATCTCCACTGAAATAACACTAAATAAGTAGAAAATGAACAACAAAAAGAGAGTGAGATGGAGAATGACTATCAGGACTCAGGTTTCCATGGATTTCAAGAAAATGGACAGTGGACAGGATTGTACTGGTGGGCAGAGTGGAGCCCAAGCAACTCAGTAGAAATGGCAGCTCTTCCATCTCTCTTCGCCTGGGAGAGGTGGGCAGGGCAGGGGCAAGGGAAGAGATGTGGGGTCCACATGGGTCATGTTGGCCCCAGATTACAAGAAGAGAAACACTAAGAAGCTGAGCTATCAGGGAAGGATTGGATCTTGCAGTGTGAGTTCTGGCAAAGGGAAAGCTACTATCACTCTGTAGGAAGGAGGGGCATTGACAGACCTGCCTACTTTTTACCCTTGAGTCAAAATAAAGTTTGCCATTCACATGCTTTGACCCAGTGTCCAGGCACCCAGGGGAGACAGAGTCACCTGGAAGAGGAGGCACTTTGTGTCTGTGATTTCCATTTTTCAACCAAGTCCTTCTTTTATAAATATAAGAATAAAACTAAATAGCACCTTACATTCAGAAAAAAAAATGGCATCAACAGGAACAAATCCTAGAGGAAATAGAGATGAACAAAATCACAGAGTGATTTAATAAAATACTTTTTACATAAATTAAGTACCAGATGCCTGAATAAGGAAAACATAAAAAAGATGGCTGAATTTCTGGGCAACCCAACCCACGGCAGTTCTTTCTGCTTTCCTTGGGGAGAAAACTCCAGAAGAAAGTGTGGATTATATCAGAACTCACCAAAAGATTATGCGCCCTGGAATAGACTAGCCTTGGAAACACAGGTGTTGAAATGCGAAAACAGAGATTTCAAATCGTTTTTATCGAGGTTTAATTGGTATACTATAAATTTTGCCCATTGATGTGCATAATTCAATAGCTTTTGGTGTATTTATAAAGATACACAATTAACACCACTTTCTAAATATCTTCATGACCCCTAAAAGAAACCCCTCACCCAAGGGCAAGCATTCTTCTTTTGCCTTTCACCCTAGTTCCTGGCAACCACAAATCTACTTCCTGTCTCTACACATTTGTCGATTCTGGACATTTCATGTAAATGGAATTATACAATATGTGTCTGACTTCTTTCATATAGCATAAAGATTTCAAGGGTCATCCAGGTTGTAGCATGACCCATACTTCATTTTTTATTATGCTAAATCATATTCTATTTTATAGATAAAATACATTTTGTTTATCTACTTGTCAATTGATGGAATCTGGTTTCTACTTTTTGGCTATTATGAATGAAGTTGCTGTGAGCAATCATGTACAAGTTTTTTGCATGGATATGTGTTTTCAGTTTTCTTGAGTATATACCTAGAAATAGAAATGTTGGATCATGTGATAAATCTATTTCGCCATTTGTGAGGAAATGCCAAACTGTTTTCAAAAGTGGCTGCATCATTTTTTTTTAAAGCAGGATTTATTGAAAAGACAGAAAAGCTCCCACAATGGGAGGGGACCTGAGAGGGTTGCCCTGGCTGCATCATTTTATACCACAATGTATGAGGGTTCCCCTTTCCCTCTATCTTTGCCAACCTTTCTGGTTATGGCCATCTTAGTGGATGTGAAGTGGTATCTCATTGTGGCTTTCATGACTAATTATCTTGACCGTCTTTTCACACCTTCAGCACTCAGCTGGGCAATGGATAACCCTTCGCCTTTTCTTTCTTCTTACTCTGATCCTCAAGGTCAGCCAAAGGTGAGAACTTAGATCTTTTCGGGTCTTTCCTGGGCATGCAACATGTTGCATATGCCCCAGGCTTTCTATATTCCTAGGACTATGTCAGTTTTTCAAAGCCCCCTTTCAGACACCTCAGTTTTTCCTTTTAGGTTTTTGACTAGCTTTTTAAAATTTTTTAAATTGAAATAACTTTAGGGAATTCAAATCGTTTTTGGCTACATGGTTGCATTGTACAGTGGCGAAGAAGTCTGAGCTTTAAGTGTACCTACCACCACCACCTGTGCACATTATACCTGATAGGTGACTTTATGTCCCTCCACCCCTTTCTCCCCTCCTCATTCTGAGTTTTTTTTTTTTTTTTTTTTTTTAGTAGAAGTCTCACTCTGTCACCCAGACTGGAGTGCAGTGGCACACTCGCAGCCACCACAGCCTGGACCTGCTGGGCTTAGGCGTTCCTTCCGCCTCAGCCTTCCAAGTAGCTGGAACTACAGATGCACGCCACCATGCCAGGCTAATTTTGTGTGTGTGATTTATTGTAGAGACAAGGTCTTGCCAAGTTGACCAGGCTGGTCCCCAACCCCCAGACTCAGGTAATTCTCTTGCCTCCGCCTCCCAATGCTAGGATTATAGCCTGAGCCACCGCACTCGGCCTGCTGAGTTTTAAATGTCTATTATTCCACTCTCTGTGCCTTGCAGATCCTTAGACTGGCTTCTTGTTGTCCCCACTGGCATCACGGTTGCAGGCAGCTGTGCTGTTAAACAATTGCTACAGAAAGCTTTCGACAAATGTCTCCCGGGGAAAAGGCTGACACTGAGTGAACTATGGGTCAAGGGGTATAAAGACAAGCCCTTCTGGTAAGGCTGTCCAGGGTACTGCCAGGCAGGTCAGGTAATAAACATCTATGGAATGAGGCTTTTGGGAACTCTGCACCTATTATGCCATTTCCAGCAGCTTCTAGGCTGTTGCGTGCCACTGTGATCGTGGAACTTTTGGTTTTCAAGGCTGCTGTGAGCAGACAATGGCAGTAAGGGAAGTTCAGCACCACAAGGCTTGCTGTTCTTACTGAGATTCAGCCATTTTTCTTTAATAAAAACCCTTCACGTTGTCATGAGCCTTTGGTTAGCTTCCAGTTTTAAAAACTTGATTTGAGCGTTTTTGTTTGGTTTGGTTTTCGTCAGTGCTCTTGTTGCTTTTATGGAGAATTTGACTTTTGGAAGTCCTTACTCTCCATACCTGCTGATGTCAGGATGAGATTTCAGATTCTTGACCCTAGCAGGCCTTTTTGCCAAGGAGTAGAAGTGTTTATTGTCATCAATCCAAGAGAACAAAGAAGTCAACATTTATTATTTAAATATTAGCTTGAGATAGTTTCTTCCAAGTAGCATATGAGATGGGATTGGGATGTTTGAATGTCTTCTGTAACTCACACGTTTTGAACTACAGCCTTTTCTCTGACAGGGAAGGATCTCAAAACACATCACAGAAGAGGTGGCAGTTTTGTGTTGGTTCAGAGACAGGCAGGCTGAGCCCAGAGAACAGAAACAGAGGGGTGCCCCACAGATTCACAGTTGTGTAGCCTTTTCTCCGACAGGGACTGTTGTCACCAGGTGCCTATAGTTTTTGTCCAGATTACATGATCATTGTACTTTGGTATATTTACCTTTTAGGCTGAAAAGCAATCCAACCAGCTATTAAAGTCTGCGGTTTAAGGAGAAGCATTTTGATTGCAAGATATGTTTTAATTTTTAAAAAGTCCTTAATTTTTCTGCCTCAAAGAAATTCTATTCACATAATTCAGCACATTAAGAGAGTAAAAGAATATACTGATATCAATAGATGCATTAAAAGCATTTGATGAAATTTAACATTCACTTATGATTTTTCTAGAAAGCAAAGGAAACTCAGCACATAGGAATTATAAGATCTGTTAAAAAAAAAAAACAACCTTACAGCTATCATCTTACTTAATGGTAAAGCTTAAAATAATTACTGTTAAACACAGAAAGAAAAAAAAGCCAAGGATACCTACCTGCACAATATAGTTTAATGTGGTACAAGGAGTTCTAGCCAGAGAAACAAGAATAGGAAATGGAAGTTTAAAGATTAGAAAAGAAGAAACTAAACTGTCATTTTCTTTGCAATGAGGTGATTGTTATGTAGAAAGTCCAAAAGATTAGACAGACTATTAGTATTAACAAAGAAGTTCAGCAAAATACTAGATTTTTTTAAATTAAAAAATTCTATATTCATACACCACGAATCAGTTATAAAATATCACTTAAAATAAAATACCTTTTAGCCGGGCTCGGTGGCTCAGCCTGTAATCCCATGCTTTGGGAGGCTGAGGTGAGTGGATTGCCTGAGCCTGCAGGTTCGAGACCTGCCTGGGCAACTTGGCGAGACTTCATCTCTACAATAAAATAAAAAAATCAGCCGGGCATGGTAGCGCGGGCCTGTAACTCCGGCTACTCGGAAGGCTGAGGCGGAAGGATCGCCGGAGCCCAGCAGGTCGAGGCTGCAGTAGCCAGGAGCGGCCACTGCACTCCAGTCTGGGCGACAGAGTGAGACTCCAACTCAAAAAACAAAACAAAACAAACAAACAAAAAATGCCTTTTACAATAGCTACAAAATAAACAATCAAAAATATACCTGGCTACCCAGAAATAATAAAGATATGCAAGGTTTTTGTGGAGAAAATGGTAAAATTTACTGAGCCTCATTCAGGAAAACCTAGAGTTATGTCATGTTCATGGATAGAAATACCCAATATAATAAAGATGTTAATTCTCCCCAAAATGATTCATAGATTTAATGTAATTCTAATTTTAAAACTCTAATAGGATTTTTCACCAAACTCAATGAGATTATTCTAAAATTCATGTGGAAGAATAATAGACCGAGAACAGTCAAGAGCTCTTTGAAGAACAAGATTCAGGGGTGGGGGTTGCCCTCTGGATCTCAAAACACATCACAGAAGAGATGACAGTTTTGTGTTAGTTCAGAGACAGGCAGGCCAAGCCCAGGGAACAGAGAGGTGCCCCACAGATTCACACGTGTGTAGAACTGTGCCATCAACAGAGCTGGTGAAGAAGGTCATGAAAGATCGAGGGACTATTCAATAAAGGGTGTTGGGGTAATTGATTATCCGAAGGGCAAACTCTGAAGTTAGATCTTTACTTCATCCCTTACGCAAAAATCGATCTCAAATGGATTACAGACTTAAATATTGAAGTCAAAACTTGGCTAATAAAATATAGAACAGCTTCATGGCCTCAAGGCAGAGAGGGATTACTTAAAACAAGTCCTAAAGGAAAGGATTGATACATTTAGCACATTAGAGAAATATTGCTCACCCAAACACAGAAAGGAATTTAAAAGACAAGTCACAAATTAGCAGAAGGTATTTTCAACACATGATTGACAAAAGAGCTAGAATATATTAAAATTTCTAATAAAATAAAAACAAACTATCTATTAGAAAAAATGCAAAAGAAAGTACTTCCCAAAAGAAGAACAAATAGGCAATTAATATGTGACAAGAAGCTCAACCCTGCTGGGTATGGTGGCTCATGCCTGTAATCCCAGCACTTTGCCAGACTGAGGGGAGAGGATTGCTTGAGCCCAGGAGTTTGAGACCAGCCTGGGTAGCGTAGTGAGACCTTGTCTCTACAAAAAAAAAAAAAATCAAAAAATTTAGCTGGGCCTGGTGGTGTGTGCCTGTATTCTCAGCTACTTGGGAGGCTGAAATGGAAGGATCACCTGAGCGCCCAGGAGGTCAAGGCTGCAGTGAGGTGTGATGGTGCCACTGCACTTCAGCCTGGGTGACAGCGAGACACTGATGCAAAAAAAAAAAAAAAAAACTCACTGGGTGTAGTGGCTCAAGCCTGTAATCCCAGCACTTTGGGAGGCTGAGGTAAGAAGACTGCCTGAGCCCAGGGGTTCAAGACCAGCCTGGGTAACTTGGTGAGAACTGGTCTCTACAATACATCAAAAATTAGCCAGGCATGGTAGCATGTGCCTGTAGTTCCGGCTACTTGGAAGGTTGAGGCGGAAGGATTGCCGGAGCCCAGCAGGTCAACGCTGGGGTGACTGTGAGCTTGCCACTGCACTCCAGCCCATGTGACAGAGTGAGACTCTGACTCAAAAAAACCAAAAAAACCCCACCTCAATCATATTAGTAAATAAAAGAATGTAAACACAAACTATTATAGGATATCATTTAACATTTCCCACCCATTGACAAAAAATTAAAGTCTGAGAAGACAAAGTGTTAGCTAAGATGTGGTGGGAGCTAAAAATGGTACAATCACTTTGAAAAACCATTTTACACTATTTAATAAAGAAGCTGAAGATGCACAAACTCAAAGAGTCAGAAATTCTACTCCAAAGAACAATTCTTGTCGTGAGCACCAGGAAATGTACAAGAATATCCACAGTGACATTGAATGTAATTTTTAAATTACTGGAAAAAATACCCCCAAATTCACCAAAAAGAGAATGAATAAATTGTGACATATTTATACAATAAAATGCTGCATGCAGTGAAAATGAACAAACCAAGCTGCAGGCACCAACATAGATGAATCTGACCTGATTTGGGACAGAATATGTCACTCACAGAATACACACAGCATGATGTCGTTTTTATAATGTTCAAAAATATGCAGATCCAAACAGTGTGTAGAAACATGCATGTAGTAAAACTGTAAAGAGCAAAGGATAAGGCTGAGCGCAGTGGCTCACACCTGTAATCACAGCACTTTGGGAGGCGGAGGCGATAAGATTGCCTGAATTCAGGGGTTCAAGACCCACCTGGGCAACTTGGCAAGCTCTCTTCTCTACAACAAATTTAAAAAATGAGCTGGGCATGGTGGCATTCACTTGTGGTTCCAGCTACTTGGAAGATTGGGCAGGAAGGATCGCCTGAGCCCAGCAGGTCGAGGCTGCGGTGTCCCTGAGCATGCCACTGCACTCCAGCTTGGGCAATAGAGTGAGATTCTGACTCAAAAGACAATTTTTAAAAATAAAAATAAAAAACAAAGTACAAACAGTGACCTTAAAACTTTTTTTAAAAAAGCAAAGGACGAGAAACAGAAAATCAGGACAGTGGTTACCTGAGGGGAGGGAGACGGGGGTGTGGGGCACCAGTGGACATATAGCTATATGGGGGGGTCCTGATGCCCCTATGGGTTCTTAAACAGGGAGTCAGGGCCATGTTCCTCATCATATTATTCGTTGAGACTGTACCTCCTACACCCTTCAATATTCTTTCATGGGCCTGCTCAGTGCTGGCAGAAGGAACGAGCAGATGACCCAGACCCAGATATATGTTTATGAAAATGTGAACATCAAAAAGGAAAGATCTTTAAAAAGTTCACAGAGAAAAACACTCAATGTTTATACCTACAAAGGAAGAAGAATGAAATCTGGTATCAGGCTTCTCCACAGAAATGCTGGAAGATAAACAATACCTACAATGTCACTAAATTGAGTGACAGTGATTCACGGGATATAATCACAAAAGCCCCACACTACTTCCTTGATTCATTATGCAGGGCTGGGTTTTTTGTTTGTTCGTTCCTTTGTGTGTTTGGTTTGTTGCCTGCCTCTGAGTGAAATTTAGGGCAAATCCTAAGAATTTTAAATTTTTTGTCAGAGATAAGTGGTTACCAACCAGTCATTCGTCTTGGTTTTGTTTCTTTTTTTGCTTGGGGTAAGGGGTACTGAGGTCTGCAGAGGCAACCCCAGGTGGGAGAGGGAGGTGTGATCCACTTCTGCCTTTCCCACTTCTTGTTAATTGCAGTTTCTCACCTTTCAGGGATGGAGAGTGGAGGAGAGGAGTGAGCAGACCCAGGAAGTCGGGAGAGGTCTTACCTGGCTGGACAGATCTAGCTTTGGTTTGATTTGGGCAGGAGTTTATAGATGTCTCTTTTCCTAGCAATGTTTGTGAATTCTCTGTAGACGCTCCCCGACTTCCCTGGAGGGATCTCTTCCTGAAATTCCCTTTATGAGGGTAAGCATAACTTTTCCCTGGCTGGTCTCTCAGTCCTTCCTCAGATCCCAGCCCCTTGTCCAACCCTGCAGGAGCTCTCCTGGACAGGACTTGTGACAACCCTGCATGCTCTCTCTGGCATGGGCCCAGCTGGTCCAGGAACACCCTCAGGCATCCTCTGCCTCCCTAGACTCTGAGAGTGGAGGCTGCCAGTGTGGGAAACTCCTCTTGCTCTGCTCTCAGATAAGTTCATTTTTGACCTTTTGATTTTCCAGGTGAGCTCACTGTGTCCCACAGATTGCAGAATGAAAGGACATAACATGGATATAATATACCCAATGAGCAGTCATTTTAACATTGCCTAAATCTCATGTTTTTCTAGCAGTTCACTTAACTTACCCTCTAATCACTAGCCAAGGACAGAACTGGTTTCTCAGAGGTAGCTCTTGATAATTGTTTTACACCTCCCTCCCCAGCTTGTTTTGTACTAATTAGCTTTTCTATTTCAAGTATTTGCCTCCACCCATAATTCCCAGGTTAGCCTGATCAGCCCTTTGTGACCTTCATGACACAGACAGACCCCATTACCATGGCAGCAATCATGTGACTAACCCACCCATCTGCCTGCTGTCCTTTACCTGACATCAGTACCTGCACTAACCTGTCCCCTCCATGATGACATGGAGCAGACCACCACCCAACTACCTTAACAACCTGCCCGCATCAAGGGGAATGTTTAAAAGCAGTCAACCTTGAGCAGCCAGCTGCCATCACTTTACTAAGCCGTGGTCTGACTATGTGGCTCCTTGAACCACGGTCGCCATGTTTCCTGGCCTTGACGTCCTTCCCTACCTTGGGGAGGTGAATCTCCTTTCTATCTCTCTCTAATTTACTTTCTCAATAAATGATATTTTCTAATCTAACTTCTGTGCAATTCTTTGCATCTTTCATGTGGCACCAGATCTCACCCACAACCCCAGCGGGCCTGGACTAATATTTGGAGGCCCCGCTGGGATATATTTTAACCTAACACAGAAGAACAAACTGAGTTTATTCTTTCTCTTTGCTTTAGGTATAGGGTTGGAACATCCCAGGAGGAAGGACCCCAGTACGTTAAGAACACTATAAAAATCCTCCTCCCTTCTCCAGCCCTTTCAGTGTCCATGTGAGTGCATAGGTTTATAAAACTATAATTTTCTATCTCCTCTTTGGAAGACCTGTTTAGTGACCATGTAGGCAGGATAATGTGGCCTTCACCTCCCAGTCCCCAAAGATGTTCATGTGCCATTCCCTGGAACTTGTGAATTTGTCACCTTCCATGGCAAAAGAGACTTTGACGGTGGGATGAAGGATTTTGAGATGGGGGGATTACCCAGGTGGGTCCGATGTAATCGCACAAGCCCTTATAAGGGAGAGAGGCAGAAGGGCCAGAGACAGATATGCGAAGGAGGCAGAAATCAGAGAAATGTCATGGCTGGCTTTGAAGTTGGAAGGGACCATGAGCCAAGGAAAGAGGGCAACCTCCACAAGCTGGGAAAGGCAAGAAAACAACTTTCTCCTAGAGCCTCCAGAAGGAAGACAGCCCTGCCAACATACTCATTTTAGATCAATTAGACCCATCTTGGACTTCTGCCCTCTAGAACCATAAGATGATAAATCTGTGTTGTTTTAAGCCATTAATTTGTGGTCACTTATTACAGCAACAATAGAAAAGTAATACAGTGGCCTTGCCCCCTCCCGTTGGAATGGGGTGTCTATCTTCTTTGGGTGTCTGTCCCCCTCACCTGGTGTTACCAACTTGTTTGGGGGAAGCTCCTGATACCATGGAATCATGCTTCTTTACAGAGCAAATTGCAATACTTTACAGAAAACAGTGACAATATTAGAACTTCCATTGGTTTTTGTTTTGAGAATTAATCTCCAGGCAATTCAGTTGTTAATTCAGGAGCTGATTATAGATACGGAACAAAAGTGAGGAGGATAAGATCTGAGGAATGAAGAGCAAGAGTGGGTGGGAGGTGGGGAGGGGGAGAAGGAGGGCCAGCGGGGGAGGGGAACGGTTTCCTTCCTCTTACATAACAGAAAATTAGGAAATACTGCCTATGTCACTGGTGGTATAAGAGCTAGAGGGCTCCGTATTTTTAGAGCTAAAGCTATTAAATTAATGAAATCCAAACTGTTGTTATATCTAAAAAATTCTGGAAGGAAGATAAAAAAGGTAGGAGACGGGGTGAGCGTGGTGCTTCATCTTCTGGAGTGGGGAGTGGAAGGCAGAGGCGGGCAGGTGTTATGACAGCCAGGTGCAGACAGAAGAGCTTTGGGACCAGGGGTGTGGGGACAGGTGGGACCCGCTGAATTTTTAAAGTATCACTCTTAATTGTTTAATTTTTGTAAAACCGTGTGAGAATAAGGTTCTCTCCCCGCCTCCCCAACACACAAATACCCTGAGGATGTTAAAAAAGTAAAAAACAGCTGGTCTCTTTCAAAATCTGGGCTCTTGAAATGTGAAGTGGGAGAACGGAGCAGCGGTAGGTGTGGGGAGGACACAGGAACACGCCAGGTGCTAAAGCAGGAGCCCCTTTGATGGACCTGTGTTCCCACAGGAGGAATCCAAATGTCCTTTCCTGACAAATCATGCCAAAAGCCGGGGCAGGAACGTTTTCTGTTTCTGTTGTCTGTGTGCATGGCTCATCCCGTGTGAGGAAGGCGCCCAGTTCAGGTGTGTGAGATGTTTCATGGCCCACTTGCAAAAAGCTTCGGGAAAGGTTCTCGGGGCCATAGCGATGCTTGCTTTGTTTCTCCACAGCAGATTACATTTGCACAGCCTTCCATACTTACAAAGTTGTTCATAGGTCTCAGGCCATGTGGCCTCCACGGTCCCTGTGAAACCATCCAGGGAGGCCAGTGCCTCTTGGTGAGGCTGGAAAGGGAGAGGGCTGATCCTGAGGGCCTGGGACTCTTCACGAGGGCCCATGCAAGGGTGAAGAGGAGCCTTAGGCCTGACTTCTGCTTCAGAGACCATGGCGTCACAGGGGAGCACAGCCGGGCAAGACAGCTGGAGGCAGGAAGGCCATCTAGCAAAACCGTTGCAGTGACCCACAGAGGGAGCGCTGCAGTGCAGGTAGGGAAAAAAATCAGCTTTCTCCCAGGTCTGTCCACAACACTGGACAACTTCACCTCCTCCAGGGCCCATCCCACCTGAATGGTACCTTTACAACTGCGGTTCTGGGGGCTGGTGTAGACGTGGGCCTGGGGCCTTCCGTGCACACCCCTCGGCCCTGCAGATGGTGACCAAGGTGTGGCGTGTTCTGCAGTCCATGCCCATTGTGAGACCCCTAAGCAGGCCCAAAGCTGGAGGCCAGTCCCGCCTATCCCGGGGTCTTTCATCTTGGACGATTTCCCCGCCCCATCAGCTGAAGGTTTTCAGAAGTTAAATTCAAAGTTACTGGTGGTTTTGAGTCACCTTTTTTTTCCTTTTTCAATAGCGACTCTTGAGTGAAAATTAGGCTGTTGTGTGGGTGGCTGTTAAGGGCGCCTCATTTCCACATCGGAGAGCTGCCCACACAGCAGATTTTAGTAGCACTTGAAGTGGGACCTGATTTTGCCTCTCAGCTGCTACATTAAAATAAAATGCCCTTAAGCTGATTATAAAGATACTCATTTAAATGTATAGATACCATTTTCTGGGGGGGAGAAATGTCTTCATTGATTCTGAACCCTCCTGTCCCCTACAGGGTGCATGCCTCATCTACCTCCCAGCACATTCTAGCAGAGAATGGCCCATGGCAGGGGAAGGGACCCTGTGGAAGGAGCACTGGACAGAGAGTCCTGACTCTGCTGCCAGTTTACTGTGTGGCTCAAGTGAGTCAGTTCTCTTGGCATCCCAGCTTTTGTGTGGGGACAGTCGCCCTTGCTTGTCCACCTGACCATGCTACCATGAAGACCGCATGGGCTAATGGAAGGCAAGCTGGGTACACTCATGGAGTGGTCCTCAGTGTGTCACTGTTCCCCGCCTTTGAGGTGGGTAGGGGGATGGCAGGGGCTCTTGCATTTGCCTCCACCCTGAATTTTCTCTGGGCTCCTTTGGAAGAATTCCATGCCTTCACCTCTCCCCATTCAGCCTGTTGCAACAGCACTTAGCTAATCTTGTTTCTCTCCGTTTTACCCTCCAGGTAACTGCCCGAGGGCCCTCTAGCCTGCGGCTTCCAGCTTTGAAGTCTTCAGTTTGGCATTCAAGACCCTTCCTGTTCTTCCTGCCTGTCTGCAAGATTTCTTCTCACCCTCTGTGCTGAAGCCTTTGCAGTCTTCTCCCGGCAGGCGAAGGTGCTCAGTCCCTCGAGCAGGCAGGTGGAGAGGCTCAATCCCGTGAACTCCCTATGGCATCACAGGCAGCCTCTATTGTAACCTGCTTCCTGTCATCCTAGATAACTCTGACAATCTCTTTCCACACTAGGCTGTGACTATCAGAGAGCAGGAGCAGATGCCAACCCACCATGGTCTCCCTGTAGGCGCTCAGGGGTGTTTGTTGGGTGAATGAAAGAATGGATGATTTAAGGGACCTTTTATGTTAGGCATGGCCTCTATCTGCTGAGCATCCTAGACTCAGCTATCGATCGGTAGGCCACTTCCTCTGGGGAATTCTTGAGAACGCTTCAGGGAGACTTGACTTTCTGATAGGTCCCCAGGTAGACTTCTATCTGAGCACAAATGAGGGTTTAGTTCACGGAATTGTGTCTATGACCCTGGGGTTTGCCAGTCCAGCCTACCCCCATTTCCATCCCGTAGGATCAACCCCTGTAACTTGGAAGAGGGCAATCTGATTTGAAGTTTTTGTCTCTAGATGCAGATCTGATCAGGGGCCTGGAGGAGGTGCCAACATGTCTGCCTTTAACAAAGATGACCCCACACCACTATCCACAGAGGGCTGGAGATGGTGGATGTTGTGGTTTGAATATTGTCCTCTCCAAAACTCATGCTGAGATTTTGTGACTTTTTCATACCATGAATCCCTCAAATCCATGAATGGACTCATCTTTTCAAGGGGTTCCCAAAGGCCTCCATCTCTCAGCGATGCCATGGGGACCTCTCTCTGGGAAGCAAGTGAGGTTTTTCTCCCCAAAACCAAGGGGAAGGGGCTCTAGAGAATCACTTATGAACACCAGGGGTGCCTGCAAACAGGGAAGACTGCATTCTGCTCCTGGTGGGCATCTGTCCGGACGGCAGCTGGCTGGGCTGGTCTAACACTGTGAGCAAGAAGGATAACAGAGAGACGGCGGGGTGTGATGTGGGACAGGCAGTGCTGCCTGGATCCCCACCACTGGGCGAGGGCACTTGAGCCCGTGTGCACTGAGCAGACTACAAAAGAGGCCTCTGTGTCCAAGATGTCCCGCTGGTGCCTGACCCTGCCTGTGGGGTGGAGGGTCCCCCAGAAAGAGGCTGTGGTGGACCAGCCCAAGGTGGTGGTCAAGGTTGAAGAGACTGAACTGGAACCATGGGAATTGTTTTTTGGGGAGAGAAAGATCTTCATGGGAACCCAGGCATACACAGGCAAGAGCACCATTTGGACACCAGCAACACAGAGGGCATTGCTAGACACTCAAGGTGGACCAGAGAAGCTGCGGGGAAGCCACAACTCTCATAAAAGGAAACCTCCATGTCCCTCCCCCTTCTACCCTGGAGAGGTGAGCCATGGAAAGCAGGTGGAGCGTCCTTTTCTCCTCTGCCAGTGATGCTAAGCCCACACTTGGGTGGGGGAAGGAGGCAGACGAGAGTTTCTGGATCAAGTCTTTTCAGTGGACTTTTCTAGTCACTGAGAGTGACCAGGTTTTAAGGTTTGGTCATGATGCCATCAGGGGAGCTGCTGACTAGCGGGGAGAAATAGGACCCAGCACAGTTTGTGAGAAATGATGGAGAAAAGTGAAGCCATCCCCTGTTGATTCCTTTCTCAATAAAACATGCAGGGTGCATGCTGTCTGTCAGAAAGTGGCGTCATGAAATCCCATGACCGCAGGTCTTCATAATCTCCTCTCACCTCCCCAAGAACCATGCGAGTCAAAGATTCTTGGCTCTATTCTTTTTTGTTTTTATTTTATTTTTATCTTTTATTTTAGATTCAGGGACATGCATATTCATGACATGGACATATTAAGTAGTGATGGGGATTGGGTCTCAGGTGGCCCATTCCCCAGGTAGTGAACATCGTACCCTATAGGTAGTTTCTGATCCCTAACCCTATTCCCCCCTTCCCCCTTTTTGGTGTCCCCAGTGTCTGTTATCTTCATTTTTGTGACCGTTTAGCTTCCTTCTTAAAGAGAAGAGCACTAAGGTCCAGAGAGGTCAGAACCTTGGCCAGGGCCACACAGCAGGCAAAGGGCAAAGCAGGGAAGTGAAACACAGAGCTGTCAGACTCTAAAACCTCCCCCACAGAGTGAATACTTGCTGAGAATTTGTTGTGTGCCTTTTGCTTTTCATAGTTCTCTGTCTCCCAGTCGGGAGGCCACTCCTGAGTTATTTCACCAGGAAAGAAACCGAGTCTTGGACAGGTTGGGAATCACTCCGAGAGCATGGTGCCCACAAGTCCGAGGCTGGAGTTTGTGTTCCAGTTAGTCTGACTCCAAATCCAATGCTTTTCCTGGCATTCCTCAGCTGCTCCATCCAGAGACCTGCAGGATTCCTTGAGTAGTATCCAGCTTGGAAGGCTGGATCTAATCCTGACAAAACAATTGCTTTGACCTTTGGGCTCAGTTCAGATGCAGTCATCTAACGGAGCTTTTCTCTGTTTTTGAAAATTGCTCTCCACTCCAGCCCTTGCTGTTTGGTCTGAAACCACAGGGGATGTAGACAGAGAACCGGGCCCAATCAGACAAACATCACCCCCCCATCACCCCCCCCACCCTCCCCACCCCCACCCCCGGTACTCCAGTGCCTGTGAGCAAGCCATTTGCAGGACCTCCCTGCCTTCTGCAGATGGATTTAAGGTGACAGTTTAAAAGAAGCAGCATTCAGTCCTGGGAGTACTGTTTTAAAGTCCTTTGAAATTAAATGCTGAGGCTCTTTTTTTTAAGCACCCTTATTGAAGTCCTGTCTCTGTGGCTTCGGGGCATGGCACCCAGGCTGAGGGAGGGGCACATTTCTCCAGGGAACTAGAATACAGTCACAGATACTGCTTGCCCAGGCTTTAATTACCAGTCTTCTGGCATACAAATTTGCTTGTAAAAAATAGGAAGCATGCCAGCAAATATATAATATTTGCTTTGAGGAACTAACTTCTTGGCATTAGGTTTCAGTTATGTATCTGGAAATCTAAAGATTTTCCAAGTCCCTCTTGGTCCTAGGAGGTGCCATGTTGTTTAGTTTTACTCTCCAGATCCTGATTTTATCTTTTAAGCTCCCCTTGCTTTTAATTTTGAACAAAGCAGCTGTAAAGTGACAGACATTGCCCCATGGTTGAAGTCAGAAGGCCTAGGTTTGTGTCCCAGCTAACTTGGGTCAGTAACAGTGTGACCTTGCTCAAATCTCCTGACTTTTCAGAGACTTGTTCTCTGCCTCTGTGAAGAATAATGCTAGACACCCTTGCAGAGCTGTGGAAAGGCATAAAGGCTCAAAGGGTGGTCTGAGGCACTGGAACCCATTAAATGCAAGTTCATTTATACAAATATCCTTTTGAAGCTTGTCTTTCTTGTTCTATTCTGAGTCTACCTGTTGGGTATGTTTGGGGATGTTGATTATTTTTTCTCTCAGCTGGAAAAACACATCCCAATGACTCTCACTTCCTTCCCACTCTAGCTTCTGTCTCTGTCAAGTTTTCCTTTCATCTGTGCTACTGTTGTTTTATTTCCCACTCATCTTCCTGAGCAGGAGTCATGCCTCCCGGTGGCCTTTGTAGTTTATATGATTTGCATTATTTCTCTTTAACTTACATTTATCATAAGCCTCAATCTAACAGGCACATCTCAGATGTTTTCTCATTTTGGTACACTCTTGTTTTTCTTCTCCTGCTTCCTTTCATCCAGAAGCTATTGAAATGTTCCAAGGATTGAAATTGACTACGTAGGAAAGGGGAGGGCGGAGGCTGCTTTCTTGCCAAAGGTCTTAGTAATTTCTGTTTTCTCTCTTCCACCTTGGTATTTGGCTTAGAGTGGGTGGTGGTGGTGAGGAAGGGCACGAATGAAAGAACCAAATGTTTTAGCTTGTCATCAAAAGATATGAAAGCCTATGGGGGAGAAAGTCCTCTATTCACATCAGGGAGACACAGGCTTGAAAATTGAAGCTTCATTTTGAACTTCCAATGGGTGCTTTGACATCTTTTCTCTTTTAAAAATCACGACCTCTTCTTCCATATTTAAGGACATGTGTTTAGTCCATGTGCCTGGAATTTGTGTGTGAGGCCGGGAGTCATCTTCCTTTTTTTAAATGGATAGCCCATGGTGACAATACCATTTGTTCATTATTTGTCTTTTTCCTACTGATTTGAAATATCATCTTTATCATATGCTAAGTATGTAATCTATAGATCTGTTCCTCGGGTCTCTATTCTGTTCTGTCGATTTTTCTATCCTTGTGCCAGTGCCACCTGTTTTAATTGCCGTTGGAAACTCGAGTTTCTGAGCCAGAATATGCGTGGCCACTCATAATTCACTTTTTTGCAAGGATAAAAGGGTAGTTGCAGAATTCCTTGTTCCTACAAGCCATCTGGTACTCTCCAGTTGGAAAAATAATGTAAAGCAATAGACCCTTATTTGGTTGTTTAAAAAACCATTTTGAGCACCCTTGTTAATAAGACATTCACTGAACCTTTGAACTGAAGCAAAGTAAAATCCCAAATGTTTTATGTAGGAAATGTTTGCTCCATGGAGACTAGTTTATTTTCAGACCTGGGAAAACAAACCAAACTTGGGCAAATTCTCTATTATTTTTCGGCTCTGGCACTGATCGACAGTTTACACATGCACCATGCCGTGCTGCTCTGGATTTGAGGTGGGAGGCTGCGTTTTTCCATTTCTAGCCCTGAAATTTCCTTTTGGATGTGGAACTAGTACCTTACAGCCACTGTCAAAGTCCAGTTGTCACAGGTATCCTGGGGTTTGGAGTGGGGTAGGTTATTGGCCATCAGCTTTACCTGCACAGTTGTCACTTTCACTGATGTCTGGGAGCCAAGTTTACCCTCTGAGAATTATTCTAGAGTGTGCCTCTTTGGTTTCGTGAATTTTTTTAAAGTCTCCAATTTTAAAGATTGAGTAGAGTTTTGGGCTACTTAAGGAATGGGGAGTGTTCACTGAGCACCTGGTTTTTTCCTCAACACCGAGGTGCTTTGCTCACATTATTTAATGTGATTCGTAGGATCCACAGAAACAGGCAGGCATTCCTGTGAGAAAACTGAGGCTGAGAGTTTCCAAAACTTGCCTCAGTGGATGCAATCACGAGTGATGGGGAAGGGGCCCAGCACCCTACCCATCAGAACCACATGCCTTTCACACCACCATGCTTATTATTCTACTCATCAGCTACGGGTTCAGCTTCTGCTTGGTTTCAGTCCCAGGTGCCCCACAACAGACTATGACTGTTTGTAACTGGTCAGTAAGTGCAAGCAAGGCCAAGGCCAATCCCTTTTAACATTTCTGACATTTTTCTGCATTTATTTTAAGGTAGTAGAATTGCCTTGTAGTTTTAGGGACAACGATGTGTCTGATGTGCCAGATTTGATTATTTCTTTCTGTTCTGTTCTCTTCTCTTCTCTCTCTTTCTTAATACTGAACATACTCCTTGGAGAGTTCTAAGTGATAATAAAGAATTTCTGTCCTCCAGGATCCCATGGTGCAGTGATGTGCATGAATAATAAGAGCTGACATTTGCTGAGCACCTACTGTGCTTCCCAGGCACCATGCCAAGTACTTGACGTGTTATTTCATGAATTCTTTACAATAATCCTTTGAAATCAGTTCGATTATTATCTTGCCTTTCTTATATATGAGGAAATGGAGGCACAGAGAAGTTCTGTAACCTGCCAAAGGTCACACAGGTAGGAAGTAGTAAAGTCATGCTTTGAATCCAGGTAGTCTGACTGGGAAGACCATGCTTTCAACCATTGTGCTGGTCTACTTCCCACAGAATGGAGCAAAGAGGAGGAGGATCTGGAAGATGAGAAAGAATGTCCCAGACCACAAATTTGGGGGGTGGAGGGAAAGCTATTCAGGCAGAAGGAACAGCACAGGCAAATGCCCAGAGGTGGGAGAGCATCTGATAGATTTACACAATCAATAACAAGCTTCATGGTGATCATTTCATGTTCATGGTTTATTATGGCCTGAGATCATAGCACCAGATGTAATAAGCCAGCTTGATTCTATAAGAAGTTTGAGGCTGGGCTTGGTGGCTCAGCCTGTAATCCCAGCACTTTGGGAGGCCAGGGTGAGTATATTACCTGAGCCCATGAGTTTGAGACCAGCCTGGACAACTTGGCGAGACCTCATCTCTACCACAAATAAAAAATTAGCTGGGTGTGGTAGCACGTGCCAGCTACTTGGAAGGCTAAGGCAGAAGAATCGCCAAAACCCAGCAGGTTGATGCTGGGGTGGCTATGAGTGTGCCACTGCACTCCAGCCTGGGCACTGGAGTGAGACTCCAACTCAAAAAAAAAATAAAGTTTGAAACAGTGAAACGCTTGAACTGTGAGTGCAGTACTCAACTCTCTGGAGCAGATAAAGGAATGTTTTTCATATTGGAAACATGACCTGCACCTATGACCACCTCTCCCAGCCTCAGCAGTGGAGAATCACTTACGTGAGCTCTTTGGGGATGAGCAGCCACAAGAGAATTCTGCTAAGCTAAACAAATATGCCTAATGCCCAGCCATGCGCCAGATGCTAGAGATACAGGGATAAATCAGGCACTCTTTCTGCCCTCTTGTTGTAGCCGTACCACGAGTAAGGAGTTGCCAACACACTGAGAGTCAAATATTGAGTCCTTTATTGCTGGTGGTCAAGAACAGACTCATGCCAGAAAGAAACTCTCGACTCCAAATGAAGCAAGCAAGGGGTTTATAAAGGCAAAAACCGCAAGGATACAGAGCAACTTAGCAACCATAAACCAGCAACTTTTGACCACTAGGGAGTTTCGGTTAACTTTATGTCCCAGGCATAGCCGGTGACTAGAAAGTCCCTGGAGTTCTGCCAACAAGATATGGTATACGGTTTACTGGAACAGTTAGGGCAGTTACATGGAGACAAGATGGAAGAACTACTATACAATGTAGTTACCTTGGTTAGGTCACTAATAGCCATTTCACTCTGACAAGCCTGGCCTAGCAGAGGGCACAGACCAGTGAAGATTGCAACACAGATGATAAATGGGTATGCTGGGGTTTTGGAGGGAACTCAGCTGGGGAGCACCTAACCCAGTCTTGCAGTGTGTGGGAAGGGTCCTCAGAGGATATCATGGGAAAGCCAACAGGGAAGGGCTAGAGTGCATGCTGGGCAAAGAGGTCATGGCCTTGAGCTGAACCGGAAGGACAAAAGACCTACGTCTCTGGCTAGTATCAAGCCTCCTGCCACCCAAATACTAACCAGACATGACCTTGAGGTAGGGGACATAGGCCAGAGCCGAGTGAGAGAAGCTCCCAGCACCAATGATGTGCAGTCACAGAGGCAGGCTTCGGAGATGCTCCCAGGCCTCTGGGGGGCTGGTAGTAGGGTAGGGAGGGAGGAACAGCTGTGTAGACAATGAACAAACAGCTTGGACACATTTCTTCCAATCCTGCTGAGCAGCTGCAGGTGGCATCGTTCTCTGTGTCTAGGAAAGGAAGGTGAGTAGGGAGCTGGGATGGGGGTGGGACCTTCATGGCTTCTGGTGACCCTCTTGTGGGGACATATGGGATGGAAGGGACTGGACTCTAGCTGGAGCCACCGAGAGCTTCCCCCAGGCCAGTCTGATGGCATCCTGGGCCGCTGTGGCCAGCATTTGTTGTCATCTCTTCAAGGACCTGCCCTGAGTTCTTGGTGATATTAGCTTCTGATATCTCTCAGACCCATTAGCTCCCAGAATCCTCATCAATGGGCCTTCTTCTTTAAACCCTGTGAAGCAGGGTCACTGTGCACTCATTACCAACTTGACTGAGTCCCGTGAGACAGGACACCCACACACCCCCAAGTTACATGAAGCGGATTTATTCCTTACAGATAGGCAGCTAACGACAACAGAAATCTAGGATTTAAAACGAGCTGGTTCCCCAAGGTTCAGGGAAGCTGCCCAGGGCAGAGGGAGTCTTATTTTCAAGTACCTCATTTACATTGCAGCTGAGGAGGCCCAGAAAGCAAACTGCACTGGGTTTTATTCCCCGGGGACATCACAACTTGCTGGGATAAAGTGTTGAAGGGACATCCTGTTTCTAGAAGGGCTGGGACAGAGCCCAGGCTGTTCCAGCTGGCTCCTCATCTCGGGATACTGGATTCCTAGCACATTCTACAGTTATTCTTGAGAACTATAAGTGAGAAAGGGGGGAGAACTATCCCTGGACAACTGTCCAGCAATGCCAGTGAAGCTTTATCACACATCTGTGATCTTCTTGAGAGCAGGATTCAGCGTGATTCCTCTCAGTACCCAGCCAGTGCCATCAGAGCTATCCCATAATGGAAGCTCTCAGTCACTTCCAGGGCTTCAACAATTCCTGTGCACTCATGCAACTGCCCATGTTTCCTGGGGGCCATATCCTCATCTACGGTCACCAACAGTTGCCCTGGGCGTGGTGGCTCATGCCTGCAATCCCAGCACTTTAGGAGGCCAGGACGGGAGGATTGCTTGAGCCCAGGAGTTCAAGACCAGCTTGGGCAACATAGGGAGACCTCATCTCTACAAAAAAATATATGTATATATATATCAAAAGATGAACCAGGTGTGGTGGTGTGTGCCTGTAGACCCAGCTAGTTAGGAAGCTGAGGCAGGAAGATTACTTGAGCTCAGGAGTTTGAGGCTATAGTGAGCCATGATTGTGCCACTGCACTCCAGGCTGGGTGACAGAATCAGACTCCCCTTGCACCCCCCCCCAAAAAAAACCCAATAAAACAATTGCCCATTTGGCTTATTGGTCTCCAATCTGGTCTCCAATCTGGCCCCTTTAATTATCTGTCCCCTATGCTGTTGGCGTAGAAAGATTGTATGTGTGTGTTTTAAAATGGGTTCCACCTGCTACTGTTCCAGCCTCATCTCTCAGTCCTGTCCCCCTCCCACGCACCACTGCCCTCCTCTCCAGTCAACCTGAAGCCCAAACACTCTGAGCTCTCTCACCTTAAGTCCTTCACACCTTCCTCTTTCTGGAATCCACCCTCCCCTGTCCCCGTCTTGGTCTGGCCCCCTCTTGCCTCTCAAAATTCCGTCCCTTCCAGGAAGCGGGGCTCGCCTCCTGGGGTGTTTGCATGCCTCCCTGGCCTTCCTGCTATGATAACACCATCGTGTCAGTCTGGTTGTTCATGACTGCCCCAGTAGATCTGAGCTCTGTGAGCACAGAACCAAGCCCTTGGTTTTCTCTGTGCCTCGGCACCTAACACTGTCCTCAGTGGACGCTGAATGAATGAATCCATTGAAAGCAGCCTTTAGTAACTTTGTACAGTGAAGAGCAGGGCTCAGGGCTCATGTCCTCTTGGCCTCCTCCTTCCGCAGTGGCATCTGTGCCTTTGCAGACGCTGCCTACAGATCCCGGGAACAGTCTCTGCACAAAACTGTTCAAAACTCTCCTCAGATTTCAGGCCCTCCCAGAAGGCTTCCCAGACGAGGTGGGCTGAATAAGGATCCTCACCTCCCTCAGGCTTCCGGGATGAGAAATGCTCTTTCCTTCTCTGTCCCTCTAAGCCTACCAAATAAGAAAAATATAGAGCCTAAAAACGGAAACCAACAAGTTGAACTTCACCATAGAAATGGAGTGAATGACTATGTGTGGGGGGTGTGTGTGAGGAACTAGGCAGAACTTGAACTCGCCATCTGGACACGTCTGTCCAGGGCCTTCGAGCATCTCTGAAACACACCAGGGAGAAAAGATGGTGCCACCACAAGAGCTAAGACAATTTTTATGTGCCCTTGGGGATAGAAGAAGGGCTTGTCACATTCATTTTTTTCTCATCCTTTTATTCTGGAAAATGTCAAATACAGTTAAACATGGGAGAATAGTAAAACGGACTATCACGTACCTACCACCTGCTTCATCGATGATCAATTTGCTCAGCGATATGCATAGCTATTTATTAGATATGCAGTGATCATTTAAAACATTAATTTGATCAAATATTAATATTAGACATGAATATGAAATGTCAATACTAATTTAAATATTAGTTATAAATATTAATTATTTCGATTATTGTATATGCCAAGTGCCAGGCACAGTATGAGTTTCTCAACACATGGCATTGTATCCAGTCACCTAGACCCAGGCCCAGTTCATGAACTTCAGGGGGTCAGAGGAGGTCATCCTGTTCCACCTTCTACATGGGGCATGAATCCAGTGGCCTCACTGGCGTCATCCAGGGAGACTGGATTTCACGGAACTCAGGAGAGGCCTACAAAGTAAATGCCATGTGAGTGTTAGCTGTTTGGGGGGGGGGGGCATTTTGGCTTTGGGAAAACCAGGGGATGAGAGTCAGCAGATGTGGGATCCTAAAAGCTGTGCAACTTTGGGCACGTAACCTAACCTTTCTGGGATTTTGTATTTTTTGGTTTACAGACTACAGAAAGCGAGACTTGCTCCAGAGACCACGTGGATTTCTGAGAAAGGAGGAGGGGGAAAGGGGCCTAGTTAGGGTTCATGCTAGGCTCAAAACTATTTATCTGAGATCAAAGTCTGCATTCCACCCCCACCACCCACCCCACCTGGTCTCAGGTAGACCTGGGGAGCCCCGGAAAGGTCTCTGTGCATCTCTCCAGCTGCAGCAACGATATCTAGAGAAGTGGCCCCATGCCCGCTGGAATTGTTCTGCCCCTGATGCTAGAAAGATGAGACTAGTAACCCTCGGAGAACAAGCCGTAAACAGAACCGCTCTGAAATCGAGTAAGAGATGCTGGGTGCTTGAATGCTGGCGAATTGCAGCAGGAAGAGGAAGGAGAGTCCAGGGAGGAGATAGGAAGGGGAGAGGTGGAAGTCAGAAATCAGGGCGGCAGGGATGCCAGTCACCTAACTCAGTGCTAGTGACGTGAATAAACGCAAATAGGCACCAGCTGGATGCCTAATATCCGTCAAAGGACAGCTGGGAGTGTCAGAGCTGCTCACCTGTCTGCTGATCATCTGAGTACACATCACACCAGAAGAGATATTTAGAAAGGAGTCATTCTCCTGCCAGTTATTTAATTAGGGCTCAGCTATAAATATGCAATCCTGTGGTGGCTGAAATTGCCTTGTCCTATCAAAGCTTAATGACATAACTTCATTACAAAAAAACAGCATAAACTCTGACAGTGACCATCCCTGGCAACAAATAAAATTGTTGATTAGAAGCCCTTGCTTTGACCCAAAGCAAAGTAGTTGCCTGAGAATGAGACGGGGGGTGAAGAGGGGGAATGACAGAGGACCTAGGGCACTATTGGGGTGATAGATGCTGGTTATCTGGACTGTGGTGATGGCCTCAGTAGCACACACACATCAAAACATCATCACGATGCTCTAAACACCTGCAGCCTTGTGTACTCGGCGCTGAAGACAGCCCCGCCACGTGTCATGACTGCTTCACCTTGAGTTACCCTCAGAAGTGTTGTGAGCCCCCCAAAAAACCCCTAGAGGGCTAGTCTTTTAAAGTGTTATATTGTTAACAACAACAAAACCCCCACAAAGTCAGAGAGAGGCAGGAGGAGCTAAGGTTTACCAAACAACAACCACAGCTTTGCAGATGTCATCTGATTTGACACTTACAGCAACTCTGTGAACCTGACAGTATTATTCCATTTTACAGATGACACACGGTAGCAAGATGACAACTTAGGTGGTGTCTGGTGGAGCCTGTCTATCTGTCTGACAACACATTCCTTCTGTTCTTTGAGCGTTCCATATGCCAACTACAGTACCACCTTCAATCTTCATCAGGAGATTACAAAAGGACCCAGGGCCCCCTCATTCCCACTACCTTCGTGGTTCTCTGTTTCTTCCTTGTCCTGTTTCAGTCCCCAGCATGTTGTAATCATGTAATCATAAGGTGAATATAATTCTGCACTCTGCTGTGTTCATTCCACGCTGTTGGTAAAATATTTTCCCAAGTTGCTCATATGTATCATTTGAAAACCTCCATAAAGTCCATCGAGCTGACGTATTATAGTGATTTACTTAGTCCTAGTGTTAGACAATGAGGTTGTTTCTGGTATTTGGCTACTATAAATTGCTTATCATGCAGAAGGCAGGATCAGGCAGTGGGTGAGAATACAGTCCAGCAGTCACAAAACAGCTGAGGGACTTGTGGCAGGTTATTTGACCTCTCTGTGCCTAGATTTCTTAGTTGATAAAGTAGCCTCTCTCAGAGGCTCTGGGTTCCTAGAACAGGGTGGCGTGGCTCTGGTGGCGCAGGGCCCTGGATCCATTGCTTTCCCATTTCAGGCAGCATGACATTCCGTGACCTTTCCTCTGGGATGTGGTGGCAACCCTAACCCTAACCCTACCACAAATGCCGTGACTTGGAACAACACCCAGTTACTATCTTACTGTTCTACAGACTAGAAATTCAACACAGTTCTCTCTGGACTCAGATCAAGACAGGCTGCCTCCTGGAGCACTAGGGGATACTCTGATTCCTTGCCTCTTGAAGCTTCTAGTGGCGACTGCTCTTCTTGGCCGACATCCCCTTCCTCCACCTTCAAGACCAAGGTGAGTTCTTGCTGGATGAGTTCTCATCATGTGTCTCTCTGCTCTCTTTTCTGATTTTTTTCTTCCACTTCTCAGGACATTGGCCTCATGCAGATAAACCAGGATAACCACTCTACTTCAAAGTCAGTTGATTAGAAACCTTGATTCCATTTGCAACTTTAATTCTCCCTTGCCATATAACCCAGCATGTTCATAGGTTCTGGAATTAGGATGTAGGTATCTCCAGAAGAGACATTATTCTGCTGGGGCTAGAAGCCTGGAAACCACATCTCCCAGTCTCCCTTGCTGGCCAGGCTCCTACTAGAGTCAGCCAAGGGTGGCCCCGGCACCAGCCTAGAAGGCAGACACCGGTGTAAGCACTCCTGTTCCTGGTGGCAGTTCTGGGAACACTGGCAGCGGCAGTGGCTCCAGGTGGCTCCAGCAGATTGGGAACTGCAGGCTGTAACCTCCAGCTGGGATACTGATGACCTTCCTGTTCCCGAGAAGCATCCCCTGCCCTTGTTGTATCTGCAGCTTAGAAGTGGTGGCAACTCCTCATCTCTATATCACACCCCCTGCCCTCTTTCCTCCACCATCACTTCAACACCTTTGTCACAAGCTACTCGCAGGCACGCCTTGATTTCCTCACAAGGGAGGTGCCAAGAGGGCTGGGAACCAGGGCAGAGTCCCTGAGCACCTACCAGTGTTCAATGACTCAATGAACCTTCTCAACAGCTCTTATTTAAAGATGAATACACATTCCTCACTCAGGTCACCTGTCGCTAAGAGGCAAGCTGTGACTTGAACTCAGGTGGTGTCTGCCTGAGACCATCCTGCCTGCCCAGGGACCATGCCTCAGCTCAGGGAACAGGATAACCCTGGGCCTCTGTCTTGGCTCTCTTTTGAGCTCTCTAACCCCGAGGGTGGTTAGACCTCTCAAGTATACCTCCCTGTAGCCTTGGGGAAGCTTCCATGACTCCTACTGCCACATTTGCAGCTCTTCCTGGGAACTGTCACCTTTGCCCCCTCACTGTTGGATTTTTTGGTGATTTTCTAATTTACTTGACTAATCCTTGACTGCATGCTAATTGCATCTCTCCTTTGTTTCTGCTTGTTCTGTTCTGATGAGAGAGATGAGGGCTCAAAGTCTCACTAACCCAGGGGAACCTGGGCTCTGGGAAGTACATAGTCTCCCCTCCCACACCAGTAAAATGAGGTAATTATCTCTTCTCATGGGACTGCCTCAAAGATGAAACGGGACGGTACATAGGTGCCTAGTACCACACTTGACACTTAATACACGCTTAACACATTCTAGTTATATATGATTTAGAATTTTAGGTTTGTTGGTTTTTGCTGATTTAAATTTTCAATGAAATAGTCAAATGTTCCTTTCCATTGAAATTTCTTCTACTGATTCCATTTTGAAGAAGCTAGCCTCTCTTGGAAGTTGAGATTAATATTCAAATCTATTTTTAGCAGATTTCCGTCTAATTTCACATATTTAAAATGATTTAACTCCTTCAAGCACCTAGAGTCTATTTCGGAGGCATAATGTTAGATGTAGTTCTAAATTAATTCCCACATCCCTATAAAATCATCCTAACTTCATTTTATAAATAACCTTTTCTTTCCCTAGTGTCTCGTGTTGCTTATGTTAGTGCATACTGGATTCTTGTAGGTAGTTGAATCTATTAGGGACTCCGAGGGACGCAGCCACATAGCCATATAAGGGCATTCTGCAGGTCTGAGAGCATTGTTTTGTAGCCTCAGATAAGAATGACAACATGTTTGGGTAACTAATTCTCAGAGCACATCCTTTTCTGCTGAGCTGGAGCCTAGAGATATATTTCTTTTGTCTTTGGGAAGTTAGATTGTTGGAGAAATCAAAGGCAGCTAAGATTCATACCTTTAATTGTAACCTGCCTTTTCTGCCTGGGTGATTGCTGAATTCCATCTTTTCCCTTGTGCTTTAAAAGTTTTATGAGACGTCTTGGTGACAGGCTCTGGTTGTAAATTTTTTCTCTGACTCTGAATCTTAATTCTTTCTCTGTGCTCAACTTCAGTTCTTTTGTTCCCCCAAATCACTCCCTCCATTATCATCTGGATTTTATTTTCCATATGCTAATTATTCTTGTGTTTCCTAATAATGACTTTAATTGGTCTATTGTGATTTTATGGCATGCCTTTCTTTAAAATAATAGCAGTCATCTTGGTATATTCTTACTTATTTGCAGTGATGTCTTCTTTTATTTCTTTGAGAGGAGATGCCAGCAACTCTCTAAATTGTTGCCATTGAGGACTAAACCTGACCTTTTTTTCTCATACTCCAATTCCTAACTAAAAGGCTTGGAGAGTCATGCCTGATAAGAACTCACCAATCAGGGTTTTATTGTCTTATGACCCTGTATACCAAAAAGTCCCTTTTCCAACCTGTCTCTGGCATAACATCACATAACAAATGAAGAAGGAAATCAAATTATTTAATGTGGCCACAAAGCCATCTCTTGGGGACTTCTAGACTCAGGAACCCTGTAGGACACTTTCCTATCCTCTCTGAAGTCTGCCTAGTATAGGACTTCACCTACATATCAACAAACCTGGAACTTTCTGCCCTATTATGTAACAAAGCATCTCCTCTACTGATTTCCAAAATTCCTTAGACAGGAACTACAAATTGCCAATCAAGAAATCTTTGAATCCACCTATGACCTGCCATACCTCTCCCATCCCCCAACTTGGAAATGTCCCTCCTTTCTGGACCAAACCAATTAAAAATCACATGCATCAATTTACAGTTTCTTGTAACTCCTGCCTTCCTAAAATGTATATAACTAAACCATCGTTTAACCACGGTGGGCACACATTCTCAGGACCTCCTGACAATGGGTGTTCCCGGGCTTAAGTCCTTATGTTTGGTTCAGAACAAGCCACCTTAAAATATTTAACAGAGTTTGGCATCTTTTCATCAACACCATCATGTCTGATGGAAATGTCAGGCAGGTACATGTGAAGACCTTACTGTTTTGCTCTTATGTGGGGTAAACATTTCAGAGGCTGCAACCTGTTTTCCCACCCTGCCGTGCTTAGCCTGTTGGCTTCAGTGCCCATGCTTGTGGTCCCATGTTCCAGGCAGGAAGAAGGGAGAAAGGAAGGGGTCTGAGAAGCTGTCCCTTTATGTAAGGGAAGGGACATATTCAGGGGTTTGTGCTTATATTTTATTGTTTAGTACCATATTAATTTCCAATTACAAAGTACCTCACACTAGGTGGCTTAAAACAACAAAAATCTATTGTCTCACAGTTCCGAAGGTCAGAAGTCTAAAATCAAGATGGCAGGGCCGTGAGGTGGCCAATGAGGAGATGAGGGCATGGCACACACTTCTGCAATGTACTCTGTTCAAATTTCCTTCTCTATATGAATATCAAGGGTTTCACTTTAAGGGGCAAACCAGCCATTTTAAAAACCTTCATTGTGCAAACTAGCTTATTTTTTCCAAGTTGCTTACGATAGACTGAGTTCAAACCCAATCTGCTCCCTATCTTGGATATGTGTCACTTTCTTACCCCCTTAGTCTCTTTCCCACGTTGATGAAATGGACACAATTGCCCCACTCTCGTGAGATTCCAGTGTTACGTGCCCAGCAGCCTGCCTGGCCGCTCCCATGCCCCATGTCTGTCCCAGTCTCCTCTGACTTTGTAGACGGTCATGACGTCCACCCAGGGCTCAAGGCAGAAGGCTAGGCATTCTTCCCTCATTCTCTTTCGGAGACCTCATCTGTCCCACCCATCAGCAAGCCCTGTCAATACTACCTCTAGAAAATTACTTTCCCATCTCTACTACTGCTAGCTTGCTTAAGTAATTAAGGGTTGTGTTAATTAAGGTAATTAATTCACTAACTAAGGAATACTTTAATCTCTCCTCAGGTCACTGCAAGAGCCTCTTCACTTTCTTCCCAACACATTCTCCACACATTGCCATGGAATTTTTATAATGCTCTCTCTCCAGACCATCCCTCTCCCTTGTTCAACTCCCGGCCTGGGCTCTTGGGTCCCTCTGAGACCCAACCCCTTCCCTCCACTCTACCTCACCTCTTCCCACTCTCCCCTGGTCTTTCATCTGTTCTCAAACATGTCACGTTCATTTACGCTCAGGACATTTGCCCAGGCATTTCCAGCTACCCTGGTCTCTCTCAGTAGGGACGGGATAATGCTGAGGATGGAACTATTCTGACTCAGTTGAAATGGTTCTCACTGGTGCTGGCACTCCCTGTTCACATTTAATCATGAAATTAGTGAGCAAATTAACTGGGAACTGATCATTCCAAAAATTAATGATAGATTCAGCTTCTTTTCTTTCTTTTGGCTTAAAGTCTTTGAAGTCCCACAATTTTTCCTGATAAGAATGAACTGAAAAGAGATATTTGCATTTTTTACTCTTATGTAAAACCACAAAAGAGAGAACAAGAACTACCAACAAGATCAAAAGAAATGGGGAAACTTACATGGGGGGAACGATGCTATTTGCCATTTTGTCCAGAGACTATTGGGAAGGACATTAATAACATAAGAAAACATACTGTCTAGTTCAGGAAAGTAGAGAGTTGGCATTCGATCACTGTGAGATGCAGGATGTAAGCAAGTCAGGGGGTCCAGAGGGATGTCTTCATCAGTGCAAGGAAGAAAGGTCAGGGGAAGCTGCTCATCTGCGGACAAGAAAGCCATAAATCCAAGCTTGTCAGGAAGGAAGAGTTAATTCTGAGAGTATCTTCTCTGGTATGAAGCTATGGGCTTTGTTTCAGTCCCCAAAGTCCTCCTTGCTTGCTTTTGGTTTCTTGGTGGCATTACAGAAGATCGAGGTTTCTGGAATCCCTAGAATCACAGAAGTTTGGCATGGCTTTCGCTCTCACCTCTCATATATTTCAACTCATTCTTGGATCTCTTTCTCTTCCTTTCTGAATAGGGAAAGAAATGCTCTCTCTCACTATAAATGAAACAGAGAAGGCCAAGATTGAGAGAACAGGAAGTAGAGTGTAGTGTGCAGAAGGGACTCAGGGACACAAGAGAAGAGAGATCCTTGAAAATAGGACCAGTGTGACTTTGGGGCTGTCTCCAGAGGAGGGGTCTCTAAGTTCCATGGCACATGCACAGCCTCATGGCAGTGGCCTCTTGGGAGGATGGTGTGTCCCATCTTCTGAGGGAGCACATCATGTCCTGTAGGACAATACCAGAGATGATAGTAGATCAAGATCCCGGCCAAGGCGGACTCTCCTCTCCCTCTCTCTCTTTCCAACCTTCCTTCCTTCCTCCCTCCTTCCGTTCCTTCTTCTCTTCCCTCCCTTCCTCCCCCTCCCTCCCTTCCTTCCTTCCTCCTTCCTCCCTGCCCCCTTCCTTCCTCTTTTCTTGCTCCCGTCCACCCATCCTTCCTTTCAAGCACAAACTCTTACTTTTATTCATCCATCCACCATCTACCTCTTTCCAGAAAAAAGGAGAACATTTACAAATATGCAAACGATACTTTAAGATATATATGTATTTGAAGTTGTTGTAACAAAAATAATAGGAAAGGTCAAATGAGTATAGGAAAGTGAACTGAAGCCAGGAGTTACATTGTCATATAACACACATGCCTCAAAACCTTAGACACCTGGCTTTGATCTTCCCACCGGCAACAGCACGATTGGTCCTCTAAACCTGCTGCCAAGGAAAAGTGTGGTTCTGAGTAATTTTGAGACCAGTGAGAATTCTCCACGGCTTTTGGAGAAAAGGAGGCTCGAGGTTTAGTCAGGACCAAGGCTCAGGGGCTAATGACCCTTACCTAAACAGACTAGACCCCTGTTAAGGGGAGATTGGGGCTTACTGGAAACTCTAGGGACAGAGCCTATCAAAAGATTGAACAAGACAGATAAAATTTCTCACTGAGCTTTCTTTCTAGAGGGGAGAGACAGGCAGTAGACACATAAGTAAGTAAAAAATAGAGTGAGATAGATTTTTTTCCTATATGATGATGCATGCTGTGGAGGAATATAAAGCTGGGAAGGGGGTTGGGACGAGCTGAAACAAGACAGGGGCAGAGAATGCTAACTGAATAGAAAGTCAGAGAAGTTCTCAATGCAAAGGGGATGTTTAAGCAAAGATCTGAAGGAGGTGAGGAAGCCCACTGAGAAGTCATTTGGGAAGAGGGGATGATTGGAGAGACCGGGTTATAATCTTAGGCAGGTATCGTAAGCAGGCATCAAGTCCTTCAAAAATTAATCTCACTTGGCTGAGTCCTGGTGATGCCCAAGAGCCCACATTTGTGAACCCAAGAGATGCAGTCACTCTACTGTTGCTGGCCAGGAACTGACAACGCCTCATGGGGCCCATCCACACCCTGATAAACATGAGAGAAGAGAGACATTAGATCCTGCCCCCACTTACCACCTCTATAAGGCTTCTTTTTCCTGTGGACTCTGAGACACACGAAGCTTTGAGCTCTCATCCCACAACATGTTTATAGAGAGAGGGGTTGGCAGAAGCACAGGGAGCCCCAATAATCCATCTAGAGAACCAGCTGACCATGTTGGACTTATTGAGAGAAAACGTGTGAGTAGCCATTGTGTCACTGCCTCAGCCCTTTGAAGAAGTAATTTGTAAATGTAAAGTTATTGTAAGAAAAATATAGGAAAGGTAAAATGAGTATAGGAAAGCTTGTATTTTGGTATTTTCTTTCAATTTTAAATGAAGATGCTCTTGTTTTTCTCTGACTGTGTAAATGGCTAAGCAGGCAGTATTGGTCAGAGAGGAAATCTCCTGTATTGAAGGATGTGAATGTTCCAGGGCTATAAACAGAAAGAGAACATGTGCAGTCGGTGACTTCAGGGAATTCTGATGGGATGATGAGGAGAAAATTGCACAATGTTTACACTTTTGTGCCCCCCCCCCTCCCCGCCAATGTGAGGTGGGCCAAGAGCAAAGTTAGAGCCAAATGGTACGGGGAAGACAACTGAGGCTGACCTCCTGCCCTGCTCCCTGGCAAAGGGGCTCCTGGGGCACTTCCCGGTGCCCACAACTTCACACAAGAGGTAAAGCAAGGCAAATACGTGCACGTGAAATGTGCAACAGTGAGAGATAGGGACACCTCTGGGCTAGTTACTACACCTGGCAGGAAGGTCTGGAAGTATCGGGGGAGGGATTTGTGGTCAAAAGAGGGAGGTTGTCATGGAATAACACAGGTCTATGGCATCTTGAGGTGTCCTGCTGGCTCTTCTGTTCGGTGCTACTGCCTAGAAAGAGAGCACTGCAGCCAGCAGGTGGACACCTGCCATTCTGCACCCTGTGTGGGCTGGCAGTGACTGGAGCTGCTAAGACTGAGCACCCCCCAGGAGGTTGTGTAAGAAAAAGAATGATTTATTTTCACAGTAAGCCACAAGCTGTACATAACTGCTTTTGCTGAGTCACTTCCTTCTTCTTGTTCTCTTTTTGCAGGTTTTTACTCTGGTAGACTTTTTCATCTAGACTTTGATGGGAACCAGTTAGAACAAAATCTTGTAAGCCAATTGGCAAATAGAACTTGCAAATGAAGTAAGTTTGTCATACCTATGTTAACCAATTAATAGATAGGACATGCAAATGAACTAACCAGGTAACCCAATCAATGCATGACATTCAGGCAATGTCTGGGAAAATGATGCAAACTCTGGAAGTTTCCAGCCTATGGGGAAACAGCAGAGGGACTTGCATTTTAGGGCTTAAATACTCTGGCTGAAACTGCTTTGATGTGCCCGCTCATCTGAGGGACATCCATTCTTGCAAGAATGTTATTTTAAAAAGCTTCTTCACTCTACTGATCTCCAAGTCTCCTTGTCGTTTTTGGACATCCCAGTCTGGAGGTGGGGGTATCCCCTAGGATCTCCGTTTCTAGCAGCTGGGCCCACCTGTCCCAGAGGGGAAGAGGAGAACATGGTCAATTGTAAAATAGAGTGGGATAGGATAATGAAACAATAAGTCAAGTCTAAGAAAGAGAAAAATGCCAGCCTAAAATCTACCACCATAGTAATTTCAACTAGATTTTTGACCCATGGGCTAACTTTAGAGATCTACCCCATGTAGGACCACTCTCTATCTGTATTGGGCACAATGTCCTACCTGTGTGACTTTCCTGGTGGGAAAATTTGCTGGGATGTGGCTTGAGGTCTTGCTGTCCTCTGAAACGCTCTCTGGGCAGGAATGGTTGAAACTTCCCTGGGAATGATGACATGTGGATCCCAAGGATGGGCCACCTTCTCGGCAAGTGCATGCTCATGGCCATGAAGGCCCCAATGTTGGTGGGGAGCATGGCCTCTACATTGAGTATTTTTGACACTTCTTCTCATAGGAGTCCCTTGGGTGACAAGTGATGCCTCCACTGGAAATTGTCCTCTGGGCAAAGCAGCCTCAGAATGTCTGTTCTGGGGGTTCTCAGATGGCCAGTCTGGAAGATGGTATGGTCACACTGTTGTACTGTAGGAAGGTTGCTTTTGGTCTTCCTGGGCTAGAAAGAATTGGAGACCAACTTGGGCTTTCTGGGGCCTTTTTCTGGACACTATGTGGCACTGACTCCCAGACACCTGCGTGTTCATCCATTCCTTCCCTTCAGAAAGCTCCTCAGTGCTTCCTCCCTACTGATCCCTTATTTCACTTTCCCAGGGTTAGCTCATTCCCATAGCTCTCCTGTGCTGCATCCCATTAGGAAACTTTGGGGAAGGGTGAAGGCCTTTCCTCTCCTCCCAAGAAACTGACTTGGCTGCATCAACAAAAGTAGCATTGCTATCTGGACAGAGGTCATTCCCACAGGAAGAGGGAAGCTGGGGGCAAGAGACAAGACAAAAGCCATCTAGCAAAAGCCATCTAGCAAAAGCTTCTAGAGTGCCTCTCAAAAGCCTCTCAAGAGCTCTGGGGTGCCAGATCCCCTGACACACATCCCCATTCCTCTTATGGATCCCAAGGACAGGTCATCTTCTTGGTGAGTGCCTGCTCATGGCCATGAAGGCCCAATGTCAGTGGGGAACACAGCCTCCACACAGAGTGTTTGGAGCATTTCTCCTCCTCTTTCTCTTCTTCCTCCCTTTACTCCTCCTTCACCTCTCCAGAAAAACAGAAATTTTCTCATTAGCTGATTTTTGAAGTTTAAAAATAGATGCCCTACAAATCAAAGTTCATTATTAAAGTTCAAACTTCAGTATTATAATGTAGGGAGACTTTTTTAAAATAAAACAAATTCTGACACAAAAAAGTGGAGCAGTCAGGACTGTCTGGCTCAGTAAATCTTGTTAACTACATAGATTTTTGAAGTAAAAAATTTCTGGCTATAGAGCAAATTATTTATGAGATAAACCTTCCTTCAAAAGTATTGCCATAAAAATAAGAAATGAGTTCCTTCTTCCAGAAAGATGGAGTAGACACACTTTCCCCTACCCTCCCACTAAGTACAACTAAAAATCCTGGACATTATGTAAACAACAAATGTAAGAAGACTTAGAAAGATGGAGAGAAGAAGGCAGCCTGGCTAGAAATTTCAGGACCCAAGAAACAACATGGTGGTGCATTCTCTGGGCTTTCTTGCTGCCTTGAATATCCCAGATTTTGAGCAGAAGAGCTGAAAACACCAATGGGTACAAACAACAAAAGCCTACTCTCTCCAGCAGGAAGGCCAGGAAGGGTGCAGCCTAGCAAGACAGAAAAGTTTAGATGACAATAGTTCTACTCTAGCCAAACACCACAGAAAATCTGTGGCTGTTAAGATGAGGTCATACTGGAGTAGGGTGAATCCTTAATCCTACCCATACCAGCAAAGGCCAACTAGGGTGCCTAGGCATCCAACTAGGGTGCCTAGGTCTCTCCCTAGGGAGGCTATAAGGGGTGCCTCCTCTTTCTTTTGGGGGAGAAGGACCCAGTGGTCATGGTGGTATGAGTGAATGACAGCAGCATCACAGGGGAAGCCAGTGAGGAGAAAAGGGCTTATCTGGGGTGATTAGGGACAGAGGAGGGAGCCCTGTCGACAGGGAGGGGCCTTGGACGGGCTCTATCCTCCTCTCTCTTAGCTAGTCCTGACCCTGCAGGCACAGGCAGAGAGGGAGGAGGGGGTCTAACAATGCTCCAGCTTGGGAGAGCCTGTCCCCAGGCATCACCCTGCCCATCTCTATGGGTCCCTTTCATACATGTGTCTGGCTGAACTTAATTCAGGGCCCAAGACCCTCAGTGAAAGTCTTTAGTGAGATGTCAAAGCCTTGGGGAATCAGCCGTGTTTAGATGTCTCAGACGTCCTCAAGGTCTACATGCATGTGGTCTTTCTTTGTACGTAACTTTCAAATAAAATTACCTGAGACGTCATCCAACCCAGGATCTTTTCCCAGTATCTAAGCGTTCTTTGGATTAAGCCATGCCCTAACTCAGACCCCACCTCTGTGACGGTAGCTATGTCTGCTGTCCCCAAGGGGACCCGTCTAAGAATATGAAGATTCAGGAAGATTTGGTGAGAGAGCACTTCTTCCAGAGGGGAGGTCAGAATCCTCTCTCCTGGAGTTGGAACCAACTCAGAGCCTTGAGCACACACCCCTTCCCCAATTTTGTTATCATTAACCTTTCTCCAGGAATGCAGCAGTGGCAAAGAGGCAGATGTATATTGATCCAACATGTAAGCTTGAAAACTATTCTGAAGGATGTCCATCAACAAAATGACTTTTTGGATTTTGTTTTATTTTTCTTGTTTGCTTTCAAAAAACAGAGCAAATCAACAGATGCACTGGACAGATGATGCCTTCCAAGCATTTAGCAAAATACCAAGCAGCACTCAGTTGCCCAACAGAATCCTTGTTTTTACAGTCGATCTTGAGGGATGTGGAACCACGGGAAGAATCAGTTTTACTTCTTTTCTCTTTACCAAGGGCTACAAAAGAGGGTCGGAAGCCATCTGGTTTATCCCCCTGTCTCTGTACCACCTACCTCGCCCCTTTGGCCGACCCTAGAGCCATCTTTGTCCAACCCTAGAACCACCTTAGTTTCTCCATGGGGACAATTGTGACAGGGATGCCTGGTCTCCAAACATCTCCAGTTATTGCTGTTGTCATTAAAAATGTCTTGAGTTTGCATCACCAATATATGCATGGCTGTGTATTAATATATATATATATATATATATTCCAGTACCACTTTAATAATACATTCTGTACAAAAATATAAGCTAAAACTAAATGGGATAAAAATAAAGTATGAATATTTTAATTTGAATAGTGTGCCCCCAAATTCATGTCCTCCCATGAATTTTAGAAAGTGACCTTATTTGGAAATAGGATCATTGCAGGTGAAATTCGTTAAGATGAGGTCATACTGGAGTAAGGTGAATCCTTAATCCAAAATGACTGGCGTCCTTATAAGAAAAGGAGAAGAGGCCGGGCTTGGTGGCTCAACCTGTCATCCCAGCACTTTGGGAGGCCGAGGCGAATGAATTGCCTGAGCCTGCGGGTTTGAGACCAGCCCGAGCAACTTGCTGCGACCATGTCTCTACAATACACAAATAAAAAATTAGCCGGGTGTGATAGTGTGCACCTGTGGTTCCAGCTACTTGGAAGGCTGAGGCAGAAGGATTGCTGATGCCCAGCAGGTCGACACTGGGGTGGCCACGAGCGTGCCACTGCACTCCAACCTGGGCAACGGAGTGAGACTCCATCTCAAAAAAAAAAAAAGGGAAGAAAAAGAGAAGAGTCACAGAGACTGAGACACACAAGGAGAATACCAGGTGACAACAGAGGCAGAGGTTGGAGTGATGTGTCTACAAGCCAAGGAGCTCCAAGGATGGCTGGCAACACCAGAAACTAGGAGAGTGGCATGGAAGGATCCTTTCCTAGAGCCTTCAGTGAGACCATGGCCTACTCACACCTTGAACTTGGACCTTTAGCCCCCATAACCGTGAGACAACTCATTTCTGTTGAGTTAAGCCATCTAGTTTGTAATAATTTGTTACACTAGGTAAGATTTTCATGTTTTCATTTCATTCCTCAACAGGTTATCTTGCCCAACATCCGAGGTACGTTCCCCTACTTTTGAGACCATAGACATGGAGGTGCCCCTGACAGGCCAACCATGGGACTGAAGGCAGAGAAAGAGTTGTCAATTGTCAGCAGGGTGCTCTGAATGGGAAAGTGTGACTTCCAGGCACAGGACAGGCCACAGATGTAAATACGGTGCAAAAGTTTGATGCTGGATATTTGCAGTACAAAAGGCTCAGAGGGAGGGACTCAGGAGAACAGCATGCTGGGACAGGGGCGAGGTAGGCCGCCTGCCATGCACTAGGGCTGTTCGTTGAGCTGCCCAGGGTGAGAAGGGCCCGGTTCACTGCCACAACCAGAAGCTGACAAGTAGCAGTTGGTCTTGGCAGGTATGTCATTGATTTCCAGCTGAAATACTTGCTGAAAGATCTGTTGCTCCTGAATTGTCAGTTAATCGGGAGACAGTTATTAACTGGTTCCAATGTGTTCTCCCCAGGCCTCTCTGTTGGGCTCCAGACCCACCTGCCCACTGGGTACCTGCCTCTGGGCCTCTGGGGCCCTCGGGTCCTGATGTCCACAGTTAAGTGTGTCTTTTCCTTAGGCAACTTGTCCCCCTCAGTCCCAAGTGTGGTCAGTGCTAAGATTACTCACAAAGTTTCCCAAACAAGAAATGTAAGAGTCATCCTGCCTGGAAGCCTCTCTCCCCCGACCCCTCAACTTCCAGCAAGTCCTGTTGATTGTAAGCTCAGGCTCAAGAAGGCCTGTCCCTCTCTCCCTAAAATACACAGGATGCGGTGAAAACTCTCTAGTTTTGTACCCAAAGTCCCCTTATAGAGGGGCTATGGCAAATGCTGTGAATGGACCACAAAAATCTCCCAACTCCCCGTTGACTTGCATTCTTCCTCTATAGAGCTGGTAAGGTAAATACTTGATTTTCCTAGACACCTTCCACAGGACTCTGTTGTGATACAAGTGGATAGCTACCGGGAAGAACTTCACTCCAAATAGAATGATAAAGCCTGGAAAGAAGGGATTCTCTCTGCCTTCGTCCTGTGTGGAAAACAAATGTGATGTCTGGAAGTGCAGCAGCTGTCTTGTGACTAGGAGGGCAAAGGCCTCACTGGAAGGATGATAGAGGAGAAAGAGAAGGGACTAGAATCCTCATGGCTTTGTTAAACATCCAAGGTGTTCCTGGATAATCTGCCCTCAAGTCACACAAGGAAGAGAACCCCTTCATTGTTAGCCTCTCTTGGTCCCGCAGACAATTGCATTTCCTGCTGGCACGGGAATGTTGTGGTTACTCAGTAAACAGGAGCTCCTTCCCACTTCGCCAACTTGCCTGCTGCCCAACTTACTCATCCTCTCTGCTTTCTGGGGAATTTTCTAGAATTCTGGGAGGAAAGTTTATTACGCTGCTGGCAGACAACTGCACGGTGAGAGTAAGTTCTTTGTAGGTGAGACTTTGAAATTCTTTGTATAGGGTTCTGACAAGGGCTCAGTGAATGTGTGTGTGTACAAACTCCCAAGTTGTTGTCATTCCTCTTTAGGCAGGAGTCTTAAAAAGCACATCCTGGGCAGACATCTTTCTTCCATGACTCATCCACGCTGCCCCGGAGGCGTAACAGGCCATCTCCTCACAGCTCAGGTCCCCCTGTGTTTCTGCCATGTGCCTTCCATCTGCCCCTGCTGGGGACACACCGCAGCACTCAAGCCTCCTCCTCCCCAGGGCTCATGGCTCCCCACTGTTTGCTGCTTCCTGCCTCCTCCTTGGACCCCACATCTCATCATTACTGAGTCCCGTGGACTCTGCCTCCTTGGTAGCCCCGAGGTCTGTCCACTTCCCTGCAATCTCCCTACCACGACCTTAGGCCAGCCCATGCTCCATCCCATCCACAGCTCCTGCCAGTGTCTGACTTCCATCACCCGTCAGGGGCTCTGCAGCCTGTACATCACTTCTGTTCTGGAGACGAGCTTCGATCTACGAAGTTGTCTTCACAGTGCTTTACGTGTTTAAAAAAATTATTTGCTAGCACTTAAAACTAAGGCCTTTCACATACACTTTCTGCTATTCAGGTTCTCTAGAAGAATGCAAGGCTCTGCAGGTGATGGGCCACCTTTTCTCACAGGAAAGTCATCAGGGCTGAGAAGAAGCTGCCCCTTCAGAAGGAGCTCACTCTCCAGCCCCATTGCCCACTGCTGCTGGTCTCTCAGCCATGGGCCTGCTCTGATGCCTAGATGCCCTGACAGATATGTTGTGACCCACTAAAGGCTCATGGCATCTATTTAGTGGACCACAGCCAGCATTTAAGAAAAAATGAAATCGAATTGGATTGAACATATCAGGCTGACCATACTGCATATTGCAGGGCTAAGTATTGCTTTGTGAAAAACGTTAATTCAGTTATTTATATTCCTACATATGCGTGTACTGTGTTGTGATGGAAATCTATTTCTTACTGCCGGTCCTAGACTCCTGGTCTCTGTCTCTTTAAAATGCTTCCCCCAACAATTTCAAAGAGAGGGAGAGAGAAAAGGTGGGAGTGGGAAGGGGGATGGGGTCACCCTGCTGGTCTGCTCTTCCAGAAGACCTTTGAGGTGGAGGGCTGCGGTGGTCTTGCCCCGAAATAGCTCCTCCCTGCCATTCTCAAGGGGGTTCCTCTGGGGTTGCAGTGAATAAAAAGCCCTGTTTTTAAAAACTCCTGTCTTCTACATCCTGGAATGTCTCTCCATCAGTCTTCTCCATTAGAGCCATCTTTTTTTTTTTTAGATCAATTTTTGAATTGGATTATTTGTTTTTTACTATTGAATATTGATCATTCTTTTTTAATTAAAAAATTAAATTTTATTTTAGAGTCATGGGGTACATGTGAGGATTTACTACATAAGTAAACAGCATGCGGTGAGGTTTGGGCTTCTAGTGAGCCCCCTCTCCCCTGGTAGTGGACCTGGTACCCAGTGTGTGGTTACATGCCCCTTATCTCTCCTCTCTCCCTCCATCCTTTAGCAGTGTCCAGAGTCTGTTATTCCCACTGCTGTGCTCATGTGGCCAGGGATCCATGAGATCAATCTTACCCTATGTGCTTCATTCAAAGCTTTTCAGATTACTTGAAAGAAGTCTCCACGCTAGCAAGTTTGGGCAGTGCTGGACTAAACAAAATAAATGAGTTCTTGTTGGTGGCACTTCTCAGACACTCCAAGAATTCTTGTTCTCTAGAAAATGCTTTGGGAAATGCATAATTAGAGGTTAAACCCTGAGGTTCTTCAAAGTCTGAAAGACTAATCTTGAAAGGAACCAGCAGAAAACTTGTTCTCACTCCTTCCTACCCCATGCAATGGATAATCCCTCTTTATTGCCATCATTCAGTAAATATACAGCCTAATTAGACACTGATTCTGAGTCCATGAGCTCACAGGCTATGGTGTAGTAAGACAAGGATGGACATGACTACAATGCCCTGTCTTGAAGAGGAGAGTGTCCTAGGGAGAGACACACACTAGCCAAAGGGTTCCTGCCGGCCAGGGAACTGGGCACTGAGAGCGAGGCAGGAATTAGGCCTTGAAGGTTGTGTGAGACGCACACTCATGCAAGGGGGGACTGGGTGGCAAGGGAACTCTGGGCAACAGGGAGCCATCTGAAGGGTGGAGGAAGGACAGCCTGGAACAAAAATAAAGGCACAGCAGGGCCAAACTACTCCTCAGAAACAAGCGGTTGAACAAATGCTTGTTTGAAGATGAGGAACTACAAGCGGGCAGGATGTTGGAGTGCCTCAAATCTGGTACTGAAGGCTTTCACTGTCATGATGTAGAGCAGCCCCTTGGGGGCTGGTAACAAGGGACTGCCCAGTCGCTGACCACATGTAACCGGGCAGCGAAAGCCACTGTCTCACCACCTGATAACGCTGCAATCCTTTCTTACATGACTCTGTGGCTGCCGTCCCCGAGCCTTAGCTCTGTGTAATGAACAGCTGGGAGGAAAATGGTGAGAACCGAACCCCTGACTGGTCTCTGAGGCCTCTCAGGGCTCCCTAGTGGTGGCACCTCAACACAGCCACCACCCATCACAGCTTTATTTTCAGGACTGACTGCCAAGATGAGCAGAGCCTGTGAATCTCCTCCCCCTCACTAGGAGACAAGTCTCCAGGAAGTCACCAGGACTTCTGGCAGTACTCCTTATCCTGGTGACTGCGTGGCTGTCTCTCCCTGCTCCCATCATGGCCTTGAAGAAGTGGTTCGTGTCGTCAGGCTGAGCAGATAACTGTGCCCAGGACTGACTCGTGCTGACCTTCAGAGTGGGGTGTGTTTCAGGGACAAAAAGCACATAGTTTTTTTTGGCCCGAGAGCAGTGCTCATGAAGGTAGCTGGCGGAGAAAGTCCCCAGTGTGAGCTCTGTGTCTTCCTCAGGAGATTCAGGGGTGGAAGCAGGGATGTGCCAAGCCAGGACCAGATGGCTCCAGCTGGAGATGTCTCCAGAAGAGAGGCCTCTCTCGTTTCCCCTGATTCCTAGACTCATTGAGCTGGAAGGGTCCTCCAGAGATCATTCCGTCTGTCTCCCTGTCTTGAAACGGGAAAAACAGCTAAGCCACCAGCTGGTGGGGAGTGTCAGCAACAGCCAAGTGGGGAGCAGGATGAAGGAGCTTGGGGAGGTGAGAACAGCGCCTGTTCGGCGGAAGGGCAGGGGACAGTGCAAGAAGGTGGGGCGACGTCTGTGGGGCAGGGGCTGTGAGTTGAGCCCGAGCTGCAAAGTGCAGAGGAAGCAGGAGCTGGAGCCCAGTGCTGGTTCTGTTGGCCTGGTTTTAAGAGAACTGTGTGAGGAGCCCACACTGCAGAGAAATCACGGGATCTGAAATCAGGCCAAGTCTCTGAGATGTTTGTACCTCTGAGCCATAAATTTCTTTAAGTGGACCTTGCTGAAAACCCCAGTGTTGTCTGGGGCTGTTTTTCAGCCAGAAGGCAGTATACTGTGAAGATAAGAGCAATAAATTTGGTCCTTTATTGGTGAAATAATTATTTGACTGAAAAGTCTCATAAGGCCAGTAATAACTGTGAAATCACTGTGCACGCTTCATTACCGAGCTGTCCCCTCCCCCAGCATCTATGGAGAAATGCAAACTAGGCTGTAAATTTGTTTTTCATGTTATCTTATCCATAATTGGGTCCTGGCTTTTAAGAATACTTATGTGATTTCAATAAGAAAGCAACAAAGGGCCAGGCGTGATGGCTCAAGCCTGTAATCCCAGCACTTTGGGAGGCTGAGGTGAGGAGATTGCCTGAACCCATGGGTTTGAGAACAGTCTGGGCAATTTGGCAGGACCTCATCTCTACAATAAATCAAAAAATTAGCCGGGTGTGGTAGCGCGTGCCTGTAGATCCAGCTACTTGGAAGGCTGAGGCAGAAGGATTGCCGGAGTCCAGCAGGTCAATGCTGGGGTGGCCATGAGTGTGCCACTACACTCCAGCTTGGGCAACAGAGTGATACCCAAACTCAAAAAAAAAAAAAAAAGACAAAGAAAAAAAGAAAGAAAGCAACAAAGTTTACCAACATATGGAAAAAGCAGTTCAGGGAAAAAGAAATTTCTATGGTGGAACAGAGGCCAGCTGATCTGAGAAGCCAGGAGGGAGGTTGACCAGATGTTCCTGCTGGAAGTGATCACTGGGCTGTCTGCTCAGGTGGATCTTCCAAGGCCTGGGGCTCATGTGCAGGTCCAGCATCCTGTCACCAGGTCCAGACATTCAGACCACAGGAGATTAGATGGGAAACCAAAGTCACTGGATATATTCAGGATGAGCGAATGGGGTTTCCAGTCCTGGCACCCAAACACCTTGCTGCAATTATCCACTTGAAAGTCTAGGAAATGGTAAGAAGTCTGGGGTCTGTTTAAGATGCCTCGAGGGCAAAACCTGCCACCCAGGAGGTGCTAAGGGAACTGGAGAGGCCCCAGGGACCTCCCTCTAAGTGGAGATGCTGGGTTCATACTCTTTGAACCGTGGTGGTCACTGCTGGCTTTAACTAGATGTCATGGGAAGAACTCAAGTGTTGACATCATATCTAGATTCAAATCTTGGTTTTTTCACTTGCGTAAACTTAGCCATTCATTTATTCTCTTTGGGCCCGGTTTTCTTACTCATAAAATGGGGGCTAATATAAGTGAGAACTGAACGAATGCACCTTCTAGGCACTTAGCAACAGGAGGCATGACACTGTGCTCTAAGCACCCAGAACCTGTTTCCACATCACCGGAAGTGATGCTGGCACTTTTCCTGGCACCTAGAATTCTAGGAATGTATGGTAGGTGCCACTGGCGTAATAATCCGTTTGCCCTCATGGGCTTTTCCTTGGTGTCTAATCTGTGCAGAAATTCAAAGCAAATAGACTTGACAGACTCCTAAAACTTTCCTTAGGCACCAGTAATAGAAGCTTCCTTCAACCACCCTTGACAAGGATGGATAGTTTTCTGAACACCTCCAGTTATCAGAATGGATGCTGGGGAGCCTCTGGCATGGTGATGGGCCAGAGTAGGAAGCCCAAGGGCCTAGTGGTGGAGGTGGGCAGAAGCTGGCAGTGGACCCAGGGCCAGGAGCTGGGGGGTCTGTCAGTGGACTGGTCAGGGTTGTAAACCTCAAGCGGTGAGTGGTTCTGTCTTTGCTGCAAGTTGCAATTACCAGGAAGGCTTTAAAGACTACAGTTGCCAGAGTCCCACCCCTTGGGTTGTGATTTAATTGGTCTAAGGTGTGGCCTGGGTGGTGGCCTTATACAAGCCCCCCAGGTGGTTCTAATGAGCAGCCAGGGTGTGAACCTGTGATGCCCATAGCCAAGCACCCGGAGGTATGTAGAAGCATCTGCCAGTCATCTGGATGTGAAAGCACCCAGATGTGCAGGGCAAAATAAGACCAGCTTCTGAGATTTGGTCCAAAGTCAAAGGGAGACTTGTTCTGTGCTCTCCAAGTGCCCCGCACTGCCCTATCAGAGCCTGGTCCTCTCTGGCACTTATTTGATTATATGTCTATCTCCCTCAGGCTGCAGGGGTTCAACTATTTCCATCTGAGCATCTCCGGTAACAAGTACCATGCCTGACCCAGAGCAAGTCCTTGGTGGGTGTGGGGTGAATGGAGTAGACCCCATCATGGGTCTCCTCTTTCTGGTACTAATCTGGGACTCCTAAATCCCACCAGACAGAAGCTGTGTTAGTGCCAATGCCTGAGGTGAAACTTAGCCAGTATCAGGAATCAGGTGATTTCATCTGCAAGGAAAAGAAAAAGAGCCTGGGGCCTGGTAAGACCTAATAATTCTCTCTCTGATTATTTGCCTAAACAAAGACTTTCTTTAAGAAAGACACGATTTCTAGTCACCATGGGCTGTTCTAGGTTTGAGGAGGATATGACGCAGTGATTACATTTTACAGAGCAGTTTCTTAATCCAGTTTGTTTATTTATTTATTTATTTATTGGCTTGTGCTCATAAGCCACTAATTGCTGTGCAGAAAGCTGGGGTGACGTCAGCAACCTTCCATTTGGGAGGGGAGGTGGTGGAAAGAAAAGGAACCACGAGCTGCTTTCCTGAGTATGAGTTTAGTCTGTCAGCTATGACCTTTCCATTCCAACTCAGTGCCTATTCAACAAAAAACCTTGACATTTAAAAAGGCAGCACATCCAGCCCACATCTTTATGTTATAGGCCGGCCACTTTTCAGAGCCTTCTTTCTTCAGAGTTACAGCCAAAAAAGTCGCTTGGCATTTCTGCTGCTTCTGTTCTCTAGTTTTCTGAAAAATGAAGGGGAGACGAGAGAGATAAAAGCGTCTGTTATCCCGATCGATGTCTGTTCCCCTCAGTGTATCTGCATTTGCCAGTGGGTGTCAGTGAGTTGCACACGGCTCCATTTTGCTTTGAAAAGGGTAGGACCGCAGGTGTCGAGAGGCAAGATGAGACAGGTGGAAACCCACTTCGGTACACCTATTTTTAGCTCAGATTCTATTTAAGTGGAAGTGATAACTTCAAGGTAACTGGCAGGAGAAAATGAGTCTGTTTGCACAGTAATTGTATGCCCCAAAAAGGAATGCGCATCCTTAAGGTAATCCAATGACTGATCGAGGGGAATCTTCAAGACGGGCTCCTTGGAGAAGAACCTCTGTAGGAAGACCCTTTAAAGAAATGAGCAGAGCCCGAAAAAACTCAATGATGAACCTTGAGGCTCTGACTGACTCCAGGCTAGCCATCAGTCTGCTGCGACATCTTTCCTTTCTCCTTTGGCGGCTCTGGGGATTGTCAGTGCTCCAGAAGGGGAGGTCACTAGTTAGGAGGCTGGACAGAGCTGGAGTGTATCACCCAGATGCATGCCACCCGGGAAATCCTTAGACCTGGGTCCACTCCTTGACCACAAGTCTCTCACCTTCTGGGCCTCTCTCCTCTCCCTCTTCTCATACCTTCACTTTGACCTCTGAGAGAGGTGACTCCTCCCATCTGCCTTTCTGTCACCCTCATCCTCCATCTTCACTCCCTTCCCTCGCTGGCAGAGGCTAAGTGGGGTATTGCTCAACTAAGTTCTTGCCAAGACTCTTAACTCCCTCATTCTCAGGTGAACCCCACCATCTCTGTGCCCCTGGAAAACCCGTTCACCATGCAGGTGGGCACTGTCCGACACAGCCCTGCCTAACTCTCCCCTTTCTTCCTCTAGATGAAAGATGACAAGAAACCAGAGGTCTTGTCTTGTCTGTCTCATGCCCTCCTTTGGCCTGGCCCAGAGCAGGTGCTCAGTAAAAGTGTGTGGAAGAGAGAACTCCCTTTTCATGTGAATGGGCGTCAGAATTTAAGAGTTCTTTAGTCTCTGCACATGTCTGCTGTGTGATACGGGATAAGGATCCAGTCCATCTTTTTCTCAGTTTTCTTGAGTACGTGAGGGAAGAAAGCAGTGGCCCAAGGATGGTTAATGACCTGAATGATGACAGAGGAAGAACCTGGACAGGACACTGACCACTTGGAAGACAACAGTCATTGTGAGTATGTATTGGATCCTAGCTACACAGGCAAGATGCTGCCGTGGGTTCTGCAGAGAGTAAAACCCCAACCTATCCTGTCTCCAGGACTCATCCCAAGGTTGGAGGGAAGAGTATGAGAGAGAGTGGAAGACAGGCAGACGGACTGCATGAGAAGGGTGGAATGGTGGACCATGTGCTGTGCAGAAGGGCATCAGGCTGTGAGGAGGGGCCGGGGCCTGTCTTGACTCTGCCTCCGATTCTCTGGTTTACTCCAGCTGGTTTCTTCCTCTCCTTGGACTTCCATTTCTTCTCAATGAGACAAAAGTCCCCCCAGGTCATTGTGAGGGTCTCCTTTTTACCCTGACACCTATGACTCAAGTCCCATCAAGTTGAGCTGTGGTCAGAACTTTTTCCTGGGAATTAGAATTTGTTCTGCCCACAGGGTTTTCCCTGACTCTCCCTCCCTGCTCCATCTCAGACAGGACCATTGCCAGGGCCTGAGGTGGACAGAAATGACAAGAATGTCTGCATCAATGGTCCAGTGTGCCCAGGCCCGTGTTGAGTGGAGATGCAGAAAAGTTGCACTTGGGAGTGGAAATCTGGAAATCTGGGAGTGAGCAAAGCAAGACGTATCCTGCTTTTCCATCTGGAATTTTGTTTCTGACAGAAACAGATGTTCTCTCCACCCCTCACTTGTAAAAGGGGCCTGATAGCAATAGCCACAGTCGTGTCGTGGAGTTGTTGCAGGACTCAGTGAGAGGACACAAGAGAAGCGCCGGGACTCACTGGTTGGGCGGTGAGTTCTGGGTGGAGGTGGTTGATGATTATTATTCTCATCCTCCTTCCTGCCGTTAAACTTTGCCATTTCCATAGTTCTGATAAGAGTCTCCTAGGGCTTTCCAGTTCCTGTGCAAAGCTGCTGGCATTGATTTTGCTTTCAATTCAATTTTACTTTTTTAAAAAAAATGTATTTCCTTTGCATGTTGCTCTATCTCTTCCTTTGAAAATTTTCAAGCAAGTCAATGTGGTCTTAGCAACCATATTACATTTCAGTAAAATTAAAAAGATGAAATAGTATTTGAAAATTATGGAAAATTGCTAGGTAATGAGACTGGGCTCTGATTCGCATTCAGAATAGCTTTCCTATCTGGCAGGAGCAGGCGTGGGATGGGGGAGGGCAGGATGAAGGGTCTGAGAGCAGAGCTCTTCCCAAGGCTGCTTTTCCCTTCTCCTCTGCTTGTCGAGGTAATTGATAATCCCTTTCTTTTTAGAGGAAAAAAATCGTTTTTAAACGGTATGCCTCCTTTTCGGTTCAAAGTTGTAAAGACATTGGAATAGCAGATTCTGTTTCAAAATGACCTGCGTTTTAATGCCATGAAAAGAACAAAAATTAAAACCCTGGACTCTCAAAAGATACATGTTCATAGTTCATTACAAAAGCATGAACTGTTTTCAGCAAACAAGGAATCCACTTGGGAATAACTGTCATTTGTGAACATAATCACAGTTACTTAAACCAAGCTTTTCGTCAGATCACAGGGAAGAACAACTTTGGCCCGCATTTACTGTTTTAAAGAAATTTCTCTCAAGCTTAAACTAGGATCAGATCTGCCTACATGGACAGATTAGGTGCAGAAAAGATCAACCAGTGAGAGGGCAGGGTCATCTTTGTGGTTCTCTGTCCCATCCCATGCCAGCCTCCAGGGACACTGGGTGCCAGGCTCTCTGCCTCTTCCATGGTCAGGGAAGGCTGTGCTGATTCTCTTCCTCCTCTGGGGTGTACATTGTTTCATCATCAATTTCAGGTCTTGAGGCCAACCAGTCAAAGGTTGGTTACTTTCTCCTAGGCATCAGGTCATTAATTCCTGTCATTGTCTCTGGGAATGAGGGGGAGAAAATGGCACTTCCAAATGGTTATTTAGCACAGAGCCGCCCTGCTCTGACAGTAATGCATTTTTTGCCAAAGTAAATTTAGTGATACAATGACAAATCGTAATAGGAACAAGCTTTTAAAGTTTCTAATAACTCTTTAAATAATTTTCTGTTACCTGCATATGCATGTTTATTGCAGCGCTATTCACAATAGCAAAAACAGGGAACCAACCGTGCTGCCCATTGAAACCGGACTGGATAAAAAAAAATGTGGTACATACACATGATGGAATATTACACAGCCATAAAGAAGGATAAAATTATGGACTTCATAGCAATGGATTTAGAGTCTATAATACTCAGTAATCTGTCACAGAAACAAAGAACTGAGTACCACATGTTCTCGCTCATAAGCGGACTCTGAACACTTACCATAATACTATAAGAAAGGGATTGGCAGTAGTCAGAAACTGCCAGGAGAGGTGATGGGGGACCCTAACATCAATAAGCGTACCTGATTTCAAATCAGGCAAAGTGGGGACCAAAGGGAGGTCCAAACTTTACCTGTATGATGAGCACTTGTATATCTAATCCTGAATTGTACCCCACATCTTTAAAATAAAAAATAAAATGCTTTTTGAAAAGAGTAGACAGAGGAAGCTTCTCACGAAGAAACCAAGAAGGAACAAGAAAGATTGCACCCAACTCAGGAAAGTTTAATAGAAACCAAAGAAAAGCGTTTCACAGAGGAAATAACCAGTAGTGTGAAATGCCGCAAGGCGGTCCAATGAAATACAGGCTTACAAATCAACTTCCAGAAATGGTCAGCTACTGCTTCAGACAGAGGCATTCAGTAATTAAAAGTCACTTTAAACAGAGATGATATTCACAGAAAACTATTTTCTAATGTGACAGCCATAAGTGTACTATAAAGCACATATTTCATATTTACTAATTACTTTGAAATAAAAAGATTTGAGGGGATTTTTAAGTAAAACTAGCAGAGTGAAATCAGAGTTCAGAATGCCTTTTCTCCAATATCCAGCATAGTTACATAGCATACTTTTATTTTTATTTATTTATTTTTTATTTTTTTGAGTTGGAGTCTCACTCTGTCGCCCAGGCTGGAATGCAGTGGCATGCTCATGGCCACCATAGCCTCCACCGCAGGTCAGGAGATCCTTCCTCCTCAGCCTTCCAAGTAACTGGAACTACAGGCATGCGCTACCACGTCTGGCTAATTTTTGATTTATTGTAGAGACGAGGTCTTGCCAAGTTGCCCAGGCTGGTCTCAAACTACTAGATTCAGGCAATCCTTTTACTTCGGCCTCCTAAAGTGCTGGAATTACAGGCTTGAGTCACCGCGCCCAGCCACCTATCATACTTTTAAAAGGAAAGAAGAAGTCACAGCAACTGAGTATAAAGGTACATTACCTTTACTATAATAAAAATACTTAAAAGAAAAAGCAGGGAAAAAATTGTAAGGGGTTAGTGCCATTCTCAGCCTTATCTGTGCATCCTGGAGGAGACAATACCAGAAAAATAAAGTGTGTCAACAGAAGCCTCACTAACAACCTCAAATTTAAAAAGAAAAACAAAATAGCAAAGGAAACAGTAGGCAGCTCTAGAAAAGATCTCAGAATTCTCAAGATTAGGTGTTTCCACCAAAGATGCCAGGATCTCAGCAGAAACAATGATCAGGGTCTTAGCATTTTGGTTCCCTTTCTTTTGGTCTGTTTGGGTAGAAATCAAAGTGAATGGGAAGGAAAAATGATTGTAAGCCACCAAAGCTGTTTATCCCCAGTAGTTAAACAGGGACTTATAGGACTGAAGCCAAAAGAGAAGATACAGAAGACAAGATCCTGTGGGGACGAAGGGAGGTGGGGGCCAGGTACAGTGGCTCATGGAGACTCTTCCAACTATGAAGTATTAACCCCAGACCAAAACCTCTGGATATTCACACATCTTCCTTCTTCTGAGCTGACAGAATGCTAGAGCTAGACTCTAATAAGAAACAGCTATATAAGTCAGGGTTAAATTCATGCTCCAGAGCTCAGTGCTTAATAGGGGAAACAACCTGAAGCCCTAGAGGGTCCTGTATCCCCTTAGTCATCCCCAGTGGAAATAGATTTGTAGAGTGAATTCTGGTGTATGTCGTTTAACAAGAGGGGCCCAATATAATTTCTGTCTAAACACACTCCAATCCTCAACCTGATCATCTCTCTTACCCTTATCCTAATTCTAGCTTAGTATTCATTTTCTCCTTCATAATATAAAAATCTCTTTTTGGGAAGCATTAATTCTACCAAAGGCCTCCATGAGCGTGCTTAAGGAGTAAATGAAATAAATTGTGTGTAAAAATATGAACCTTGCAAAAGCTAGAACATCAATATGAAAATCTTTCATTGTTGTTGTTCTTATTGTTGTTGTTATTTTGTCTTTGATACCTTGTATTTGTTGATGTCTGTTTCCAAGCTAACAGTCTTGTAAAACCACAGTTCACTGCTGAACTGCCTCCCCACACTGATTCCTCTTTAACTCATAAAGGTCTATCAAAATATTTGTAAAGCAGTGGTAAACTGGATGTTCAACATACGTCTCTGTTTTCACTGAGATTCTTTGGTGGTAAAAAAAAAAAGTCTTATCGCAGCACAGGATACTGCTAAAGGAGGGAGGGAGGGAAGAAGGGAGGAGAGATAAGGGGATACCGCCAGGTCCACTGCCAGGGAAGAGATGGCTCGCTGGAAACCTGCGTGCAGTTTACTTATGCAGTAAATCTTCACATGTACCCCACAACTCTAAAATAAAATAAAATATATTTTAAAAAATAAAAATGCTGTCTTCTACAATATTGTATTTGTACGTTGGTTTCTTATTAAAGTTAATTTGATATTAAGAAAAGCTTTCTGTTGCTCCTTTCCCTTTTTGTTTGTTTGCTTTGTACTCCAAAGATAATAAAAATGTTACTGATTATATAGAAAATGCAGATTAATAGAGGAAAAGAGAAACCACTCTAAATCTTTCTACTTGGTGATAAGTAGTATTAATATTTTGATGGAAGAGGTATGTGTGTGTAGCCATTTAATCTATTCATTCAATATCTATGTTTGTTTGCATTCATTTATCACAGTCTTAGTATGTTAATAAAATTGGGCCAGATGCAGTGGCTCATCCCTGCACTTTGGGAGGCTGAGGGGAGAGAATTGCCTGAGCCCAGGGGTTTGAGACCAACCTGGGCAACATGGCAAGACCTTATCTCTACAATAAATACAAAAATTAGTCAGGCTACTTGGAAGGCTGAGGCAGAAGAATTGCCTGAACCCAGCAGGTTGAGGTCGCAGTAGCCATGATTGTGCCACCGCACTCCAGTCTGGGTGACAGAGTGAGACTCCAACTCAAAAAATGAATGAATGAATAAATAAATAAAACTGACATCATATTGAAATGTTATCTTATATCATAGTCTTTTCACTTTACATGATAGTAAAACAATATTTTTCAAAATCACTTTTAATGGACTCATAGCTTTCCACTGTGTGGTCGTACCAATGTACTAAAGCAATCAATTTCTTGAACTAATAAATAAATTTAAATTTGGCTCAGTGTGGTAGCTCATGCCTATAATCCCAACACTTTGGGAGGCTGAGGTGAGAGGATTGCCTGAACCCATGCGTCCGAGACCAGCCTGGGCAACTAACATGGCGAGACCTCATCTCTACAATAAATCAAAAAATTAGCTGGGTGTGGTGGCATGTGCCTACTTGGGAGGCTGAGGCAGAAGGATCGTCTGAACCCAGCAGGTCAAGAGCGCAGTGGCCGTGAGCATACCACTGCGCTACAGATTGGGCAACAGAGTGAGACTCTGACTCAAAAAAAAATTATATATATATATATATATATATATATATATGTGTTTATTTTTTCAATGTGGCATAACATCTAAAGGCCCTTTTTTATGGCAATCAACATATTATTTATGTTAATAATATTGCAATTTTACCAATAGTAAGATAAACCATTATTTGGCACTTACTGTGTACCAAATTGTGCTTAAAGCATTCAATATTTTTTTTAATTCCCACAACAATCCTATGAAGTAACTACTATATTAATTTTACTTATTAGGTTATAACATTCACCCTAAGTCTCAGTCCTACTGTGCACTGGAAAAATCGGACTTCTTTCTCTCTCTGTCTTTTAACTATATCTTAGATTCTACAGATTTTTGTTTGACTAAAGCCAGAGAGGGATTATAAAATACCTATTATTTTTATTAACTTATTTACTTTTGAATTGGGTTCTCACTCTTTTACCCAGTCTAGAGTGCAGTGGCATGATCACGACAACCATAACTCATGGCAGCTTTGACCTCCTGGATTCAGGCAATCCTTCCACCTCAGACTCCCCAGTAACTGGGACTACAGGCATGCACCACCACGCCCAGCTAATTTTTTTGATTTTTTGTAAAGAAGAGGTTTCACTGTGTTGCTTAGGCTGGTTCAAGCAATCCTCCTGTCTCAGCCTCCCAAAGTGCTGGAATTATAGGTGTGAGCCACCGCGCCCAACTAATAAAATACCTACTATTTTAAAAAGCTTAAGCATACATGAAAATAGAACTTTTAAGCAGTACACAATGGTATACATTTCAGAAGTAAAAGATGAGCATAGAGAAAGTCATGAATGTGAGCAAAGGCTGGATGCGTCCGGGCCTGTAAACAGTGGGTTGGTTGTAACCTGAGCGTAAGACTTGCAGAAAGAAGAGGCCTCCAGCTTCGTGAATCATGCCAGGGAAGGCTACTGGAAGAGGCAAGGTTTGACTGAGGTCCTGAAGGGTAGATTAGATTTGGACCAAAAGAGGTAGAAGAGAGAATCTCAGGTGGATAGAACAGCTTTCTGGGAGCATGGAGGTGCATAGAACTGTGAAAGGCCCTACCTGTATCAGACTAGCAGGCAGTCCAGTTTGTTTTGCATTCTGGGGATGTACGAGGGGGACCCAAAATATCCCTGAATTTATTTATAAAAAATTGTATATTTATTCTTACATGTTTAAATTTCAGTCTCCTTCAAAGTCCTCTCCATTTGATGTAATACACTTATCAAGATGCTTTTTCCACTGCTCAAAACTGTTTTTGAACTCGTCGATTTTGATGTCTTTTAGTGCTTCTGCCATTTTTTGTTTCACCTCTTCCACATCGGCAAACTGTTTCCCTTTGAGGACATTTTTTCATTGAGGAAACAAAAAAAGTATCTCGGGGCTAGATCAAGTGAATAGGGAGGGTGGGGCATGAGGGTCATGCAGGTTTGGGTCAAATACTGCTGAACACTCAATGCGGTGTGAGCAGACGCACTCATAAATCACCCATCATGAAATGGGCAAATGTGTTGAAAGAGTCTCCAAAAAAAAATTACTGAAACTGAACACAGCCTCTCACAACAACGCTAGCTGGTACACTGATGCTGATGGCCCCAGCTTGGGACAGGCAGTGGTGAGCCATTGAAGGTTTCTGAATAAAGAAGCGCTTATTGGGAGCTATTAGAGCTGTCCTTTCAGGAGATGAATCAGGCAACAATCTTGAGACTGCAGGCCCATTTATTAGAGGTGCTGTAGATGGGCTTCTTGACCTGGCATGAAGAGTTAATGTGATGTGTTCCATGTTCCCTCTGAGACTTGATAACTGCAGAGGTCACCGTGGAGACTCCCGATCACCTCGACTGCCATTGCTGTCGGGATGAACCAACTGCACACAACTGCACCCACTCCCAGGTCCCAGGATTTACCATGTCAGAGTGTACTGAGATGGCTAACAGGTACTGGCCTCTCCCTTAGGGCCATGGTGTCCCCAGAATCTTCATGGTTTGGGGGCTAGAGCTCTGAGCAAAGACTGAAAGTCACCCAATTCTCTTGAAAGAAGGGACTCTAGAAAGGAAATTAGTCTGTGTCCTGTCTCTGGTCAGAAAGCCCTCAATACATATTTGTGAATCACCATATCCCAAATCCTAAGGAACTCTGGATATGAGGAAAGGCAGCATTCCTGATTAGGGGTGGGAGTATTTAAAACTCAACAGTGGTACTTTAAAAAAATATTTTTCATAGAGATAGAATCTCACTATGTTGCCTGGGCTAGTCTCAAACTCCTGGCCTCATGCAATCCTCCTGCCTCGGCCTCCCTAAAGTGCTGGAATTACAAGCGTGAGCCACCGTTCCTGGCCACAACGGTAGTACTAAAAACAGTGTTTCATCGAGGATCCACACGGACCAGGGAGCATAAATCATGAAGAAGGAACTGAGGAGAGCTTCAGTGGGGAGCATGGCTTATGGAGAAAGAGACGAAAGGGTACAGACTTTGGAAAAGAAAGAAGAAGCTCAGCTTCCCACCCACACTTTTTTCCCTTTGATGGTGCCCTTTATCCAGGACTGGGTGTCGTGGTCAGGATAATTAGCAGGAAGGACTACTCGCCTAGAGGAACCAGACTTCTTTGAAATCCACCGGAAGTCAAGAAATGGAATTTATTGAAAGGGAAGAGCAGAGTTCCTGGGTCAGCCACGTCCAGCAGAGAAAGTACAAGGCGGACACCCGCCTGGGAGTGTGGAGATGAGGCTAGGGCAGTAGAGCTGTGGGTGTGACCTGTGTGGGCCCCAATCCCATCTTGAGCCACCAAAGAAGAGACCCAGGAGGCAAATTAGTCTATGCCCTGCCTCTGGTCAGAAGGCCCTCAATACATTCCTGTGAATCCGGATCTGATGAACGCTAGGTCTCTCTGCCCTGAAAACTGCACACACGCTCACGGACAGTGCGCCTGGCAGCCGACTGAAACCTAGCTTGGCCCTGGAGAGTCCCTGCTGAAGAAAGAGGCCTCTGGGAAGGAGGCAGCCCCAGCCCAGACCCCCTGCAATCTGGGCTAATGGTCGTGTCATGGAGAATCCCAAATGAGGAACATCCAAGCCAGATCTCTATAATGACGTGATAGAACAAGGATTATACAAACACTGCGTTACAATTCTGTCAAAATATGCGCCTATTAAAGAAAAATATGTGAAGGTGACATGGAGAAATAGAAAAAAAAGTAAAAAGCATTGGACTGTTTTTGTTTTGTTGTCTCTAATAATATGTTCACATATCTCCTTTTGCCTTATGAATAGTTCTATTATTTTATTATACATAGCGCATACATATAAAATATGTTAATATTTATTAATATTCAGTTTGTTGATACCATCCATAAAACGATCTTCAGATCATTTTAACTTTCCTCCACCTCATTCCCTCACTTCTCCTGAAATTTTAAAAGTCACATTTATAGTTCTTCTATGATTGATTACCTAAGAACCTGAGCGCTACCTACATAAGCTGAAATACCATATATAAACTGCATTCACTGATCCGTCGTTATGGGAAGTGTCCCTTCTTCCCCCCACTGAGATGGAGAATTCCTGTCCCTAGACTTTCTCTTTTTTTTTTTTTTTTTGAGTCAGAGTCTCACTCTGTTGCCCAGGTTGGAGTGAGCAGAAGTGGGAAGAAGTCTAAGGCCAGGCGTGGTGGCTCACACCTATAATCCTAGCATTTTGGGAGGCTGAGGTGAGAGGATTGCTTGAGCTTGGGAGTTTAAGACCATCCTGGGCAACAAAACAAGACCTTGTCTCCACCAAAAATGAAGAAAAAAAGATTAGCTGGGCATGGTGGTGCATGCCTGTAGTCTCAGCCCCTCAGGAGGCTGAAGTGGAAGGATCACCTGAGCCCAGGATGTCAAGGCTGTGCTGGCACAATTATGGCTCAAGCAATCCTCTCACCTCAGCCTCCCAAAATGCTAGGATTATAGGTGTGAGCCACCACGCCTGGCCTTAGACTTCTTCCCACTTCTGCTCACTCCACCTCAGCTCCAGCCTTTAGTGATCTCCTTGCTTTTATATTGTTGTAGCTTAAACATTGATACTCTATTTTGTACTTTTAATTTTTTTTTTTTTTTGAGTTGGAGTCTCACTCTGTTGCCCAGACTGGAGTGCAGTGGCCACTCCCGGCCACCGCAGCCTCGACCTGCTGGGCTCCGGCGATCCTTCCGCCTCAGCCTTCCGAGTAGCCGGAATTACAGGTGTGCGCTACCACACCCGGCTAATTTTTTGATTTATTGTAGAGATGAAGTCTCACCAAGTTGCCCAGGTGGGTCTCGAACCCACGGGCTCAGGCAATCCACTCACCTCAGCCTCCCAAGGCGCGGGATTACAGGCTGAGCCACCGAGCCCGGCTGTACTTTTAATTTTTAAAATCTTCTGTTTCTTCTATATGTTGAACACTGAAAAATATTAAACACTATTTATAATATTATTGTGTAAATAACATTCAGTGCAGAACCGGAGAAGGAAATAAAACCTGTGTGGCTAACTCTGTGATGCTGGAAAGGAAATATTCTAAATGACTTCTCTTTTCTTACCTTCTCTCAGATGCTCAAGTCATGTCTTATTTTATTGCTGCTTTTGCATTGCAGGATGGCTCAAAGTGATCCCCATTTTCTGGTGTTCTTGTGTAGACCCCTCCCTCTCTGAGTCATGTGACCAAGAGAAGACTTTGGAAGTGACAGTGTGTCACCTCTGAGGCTAAGTCATTGCTGTTTCCTCCTTGACTTCTCTCGGCTCATTATTCTAGAGGAAGCCAGCTGTGAGGATGCTCAAACCCTTCCATGGAGAAACCTTTATGGAAAGAAACTGAGGCCTCCCACCTATAGCTCCATCCACTTGCCTGTCATGGGAGTGAGCCTCCTTGGAAGCAGATCCTCCTGCCCCAGACAAGCTTTCAGATAACTGCAGCCCAGGCTGCTTCTTAAATGCAGTCTCCTCAGGGACCCTGCAGTAGAACCATCTAGCCATTCTACTTCCGATTTCCTGACCAACAGAAACTATGAGATAATGCACGTCTATAGTCTTTTTAAACTTCTAAGTTTTAGGGAAGAATTGGTTATGCTAAATAGACTTTGAACTAATAGAGAATTTAATAACTGGAAGAGGAGTGTAGCCATAACAAAAAACTAAAAATACAATGAGATGAGACTTTAGGGGACTTTGAGAGGGGGTGAATATATATTTTTTTATGTGGAAGGAAACTGAATCATTGGGAACCAAAGGGCAGACTGGACAGCCAGGCTCAAAGATGGCCCCAGTGACCTTCACCTCCTGATATTCATGCCCTTGTGCAGTCTTCTCTCACAGTGAGCCACAGTGGGCCTGTCTGACCAAGAGAATGTGCAGAAGTAATGTGCGTGACTTTCAGGTCTTTCCTTGGGTTACTTGCTCTGGAGGAAGCCAGTCACAATGTCATGAAGTCAGCAAGTAGCCCTGTAGAGACTCACATGAAGAGAAACTGAGGCTTTCCACCACTCATTTCCAGCCATGTGAGTGCCCACCTTGGAACCCCCAGCCTGAGGCAAACCCTCTGAAGACTGCATGTGAGCTGACATCTTGACTGTAACCTCATGAGATCACATGCCACAACCACCAGCTGAACTGCCCAAACTCCTGACCTACAGCACTGTGAACAATAAGAAATGTGCACTGTTGCTTTAAGCCACTAAGCTTTTGCGTATTTTGTTATACAATAATAGATAATTAACACACTTTTACATTTGAATCATGACTTTTTGTGACGTTTATTGTTTCTGCTCAGTTATAATAGTTTTTAATTTAAAGTTAACAGAAGAAACATGCGTTTTTATACCATAACACTATGATATTTTGACCTCGTAATCAAATTCTTTTGAAATGATCAGCTCTGAACTTTCTAGTCCTGCTGCATACCCGTCAACATTCAATCATTTATTCAATAGATAATCATTGATTCTATGTGCCATGTCTTAGGGATACAATAGGGAGTGTGATGCCTGGCACCCAGAAAGTGCTCTATTAATAATTGTCTGATGGTCAAGAAGTGAGAGAAGACTTCCCTAAGGAAATGGTGATTAAGCTATGTGGGTATGAACGATGGGAAGAGCAGGGTAGAAGTTTCCACACAAAAAAGAAAACTTGCACAAGACCCCAGAGCAGAGGTGAGGCAGGAGACCAGGGGCAGAGGTGGTCCTAAGGGGGAAGTTTGGGTTTATCAGGGAGGAGGATGACATAGTGATGGTCCATGGAGAAAAAAATTGAACATGTTTCCAAGATAATGATCAATTCTATGTGGTGACTTGGCCAGGCTGCAGTCCCCAAACACTGATCTGGGGATTGCAGTGAAGGCGTTTTGGAGATGTGGTTAAAACTCATCATCAGTTGGCTGTAAATAAAGGAGATTGTCCTAGAAAATGTGGGTGGCCTAATGCAATCAGTTGAAAAGATTTTAAGAGCAAAATTGAGGCTTCCCACAAAAGGAAGAATTCTTCCTGTGGAGGGCAGTTGTGCCCAGGAGTTCCAGCAGTCTTTCCTGACAGCCTGCCCTATGGGTTTCAGACTTGCCTTGCCAGCCCCACAATTAATGCCAGCACCCACAATCATGAAATCCAATTCCTGGCAATAAACCTCTCTCTCTCTCTCTCTCTCTCTCTCTCTGTCTCTTTCTCTCTCTCCCTCCAGTTCCTAGCAATAAATCTTCTCTCTCTCTTCCTTTCTGTGTGTCTCTCTTTCTCTCCTATTGATTCTGTTTCTCTGGTTGGACACTAACTGACACAAATGGAAAGGACCCAGTTGAGAAGGAGAGCATGAATAAACAGTGGGTGAAAGGATACTAGATGGAAGAGAAGAGTTGAATGGAGAGATTGGCTGTAGATAAGGCAAGAGACGTTGTCTTTCTTTGCTTCGGGGGAAGAGGGTGTGGCTGGAGGAGGAGTGGGTTTATAAATATGGCGGTGGGATGGTGATAAAGTTCTCAGGTGATCATTTTGATTAGCTCTTGTGAAATAGGAGTCAAGGTCATCTGCTGAGAAGAGAGATGAGGCAGGCCAGAGGCACAGGGAGAGTGGACAAGGTTTGAACAAGTCAAATAGAACAAGGGGGCAAACTGAGCAGAGAGAGAGGGAAGGCTTGCTCAAGCCATGCTGAGATGAGCAATACTGGATGTATGCTGGAGCAGGAGCAGTTCTCAGAGCTCTGGGACAGACACAGGGAGCAGATGGATGGGCTCATCGTTAACTAGCTAGCGAAGGCATCCGATAAATTGGAATGCACTAAAGTTAGTACACTCATTAGGGAATTTCTTTCCCAAGAGGCCACTGCTTGAAGCACTAGTCTCTTTTATGAGAGCATTTGCCTAGCCCCATCCTGTGGGGTAGTGGGGCCTGGGGTCTTCTCACTCTCTGCCATCTCTATTCTCTTTTCCTTTTCCTTTGCCAGCCCTGGACAGTTCTGCCATGAAAACCACCTCCCACGTCTTGTCTTCACTCTCATGCCGGCTCTGAGCTGACTTCCCTTCTCTGATGTGTCTGTCAGTTTGAGCATATGTCCGTCTGGCCTCCAGAAATGCGCCATGATTTGGGGCCTGCCGCTATGTCCTGTCGTTTTTCATCATTGTATTAATTTACTCCTTTTAAGCCTCCTAGTTTCTGAGAGGCAAAGCCTGTTGTCATCTCAAAGGATTTTTGCAAACATGCAGTCAACCATCTTGAACCAGAAGCTCCAGCAAGTCCACGAGTATGTGCATGTTGATGTGATTATCTTTTGTTATAAAGGAGAACTCTTTTCCTCTCCAACAACTTCTCTCCCAACTCTTAAAGCTAGGGAGCTGAAATCATTATTTATGGTTCCAGTTGCTCTGTATCCCTTCTCTCCCAGTTGGATACCCCACATCCAGTCCATCTCAAGCCCCGTCACACCCAATGTCTGTGCAGACTCTGACCACCTGGGCTGAGCCACTGTGCCCCCTCCAGACAGCCCATGCCTCCACCTGTGTCCCCTGCAGTGAGTTCTCAACTCTGCAGCTAGAGAAGGCCTTTAAAAATGTATCAAAGCATGTCCCTATGCCCCAAGCCTACAATGGCTCCCACATCACTCAGGGCAACAGCCAGAGCCCTCACGGTGGTCCTCATGGCCCTGCATGATCCATACTGGCCACCTCTCTGTCCCTCAAAATTGCCAAGCACTTCCTGCCCCAGGGCTTTTGTATTTGCCATTGCCTTTGTCTGAAATGTTGTCCCTCACCACCCCCTGAGATCCCTCCCACCACATCTGATTTCCTCAACCCCTTAGCTCTTCACTCCAATGTCACCTTTGCAGGGAGGCCTTCCCAGAGCACATCACTTTTTTTTTTGAGTTGGAGTCTCACTCCGTCGCCCAGGCTGGAGGGCAGTGGCACGCTCACAGCCACCCCAACGTCAACCTGCTGGGCTCCGGCAATCCTTCTACCTCAGCCTTCCAAGTAGCCGGAACTACAGGCATGTGATACCATGCCTGGCTAATATTTGATTTATTGTAGAGACGAGGTCTCACCAAGTTGCCTGGGCTTGTCTCGAACACACCGACTCAGGCAATCCCCTCACCTCGGTCTCCCAAAGTGTTTGGATCACCTCACTTTAACTATACCCTCCCAAATCTACCCCACCCTCCCTCCACACTTTACTTGACTTGCCTGGTTGCAGGTGCACCACCTGACACACTGAGATTGAATTGTTGTACATCACCCCCTGCTTGAATGGAAACTACATGAGTTTAGGGACTTTTGTCTACTTTATTCGCTGCTCCTCGGCCAGCACCTAGAGCAGTGCTTGGCATATAATAGGTGCTCATTAGTGTGTGTAAAGTGATAAATGATACATTTCATGTCTTTACTAATCTCTGTGGCACTCAAACTCCCTCTCAAATCTACTTTTGAAAAAAGGGATGAGACTCAGGAAGCTGAGGCAGAAGGATCATCTGAGTCCAGGAGGTCGAGGCTGTGGTGAGCTATGATAGTGCCACTGCGCTCCAGCCTGGGTGATGGAGTAAGACCCTGACTCAAATATAATTAAATAAATAAATAAGCGGTGATGGTGGGAGAGGGAAGTCAAACTCCTATCTAACAAATTTTCTCCAACTTTTCTTCGTCATTACCCCCCTCCCCCAAGGCTTTCTAAGCTTTTATTTCTTATTTGCACTCCCATGGAACTTTAACCCGACAGCTAGACTGTGAATCTGTAGATGTACTGTATATACATATGGGTTTTATAAGTAAAAAGATTAAAATATTTTCACCCCAAGAATCACTTCTTTCACTCTTGGGGATAATATCACTCATGTTGAGAACACATGACTTAGCACAATAGAACAGTTCAAAACACTTTAAACAAAATATTACCAGGTTTTAAAAACTAGGTTTTTAAAAACAGACATGCAACAGGTTTGTGGTAGAAATGGGAACTTAGTGAGTCATGTGGTGGTGCACACCTATAATTCTCAGGAGGCTGAGTTGGAAGGATTGCGTGAGCACAGGAGTTTGAGGTTACAGTAAGCTATGATTTTGCCATTGCACTCCAGCCTGGGCAACTGAGTAAGACTCTGTCTCTCAAAAAAAAAAAGAAAAAGAGCGAATTCAATGCCCCTCCCCACAGCTGAAGCCTAAGCAGGGAACAATCGAATGAGCTCCTGCTGGATTTCAGGGTAGTTTCTGGCCAGCATTGCACCCTGGGAGCACAGAGCTGAGACCAGTGCCAGCATCATTTCAGCTAGTTCTTCATGGATCGCTAAACACATTGTGAGCCAGGAAGCCCGAGCCCGGCCCCAGGCAGGGGCCAGCTCACAAACACACTGTGGTCAACAGCCTCCTAGCACGGATGTGGCTTCACACAGAGAAGAGAGTGCACAGGAAGAGTCCTGATGCCTCCACTCAGGTGCCCCATTCCCTCTTCCCCAAGCTCCCTTGAATCCCTAGACAGAGCAACCTCTGCCAGTCTTGAGCAGCTATGTGGCCCATCTGACCCATCATCGGCATGGCCATTGTTTCATGGCCCACTGGACTCCTTCATGCCCTTGTTTCCCCTCAATGGAGGTGACCTGTGTCCCCCGGACCTGCACCTTCCCTTCCGCCGGGTACACTAGACATTCGGTTCATGGCTGAAGGGTCTGTGCCTGGAAATAAGAATGTGTGGCTTGCACCAAGGCGTGTGGCAGTCGATGGCTTCCCTGTGTGCCTCCAGGAGGTGTTAATTAGATACGTGGGAGTGCAGGAAAGAACGCCCTGCCCTGGAGGAATCCAGATTAAATCGTCCAAGTATTATTAAGAAACAACTGAACACCTAATTGTCCAGGGAGTAGTGGTTGTATCAAATTATGCGCTAATTTGAAGGGACTGATAGTGGCTCATTACTGAGGTCTGCCTGCAGAGGAGGGGGTTCTCACTGTGCCTTTCAAATGACTTTCAGAGTCTCCATCCACACCGCTCTGCCTAGTACCCAAAGGTTGTCCCTGCAGTCCCCGGCGCCCATCCCTACCCTGTGTCCCAGAAAGTTCGCCCCAGGGTCTGAAAGGGAGGAGGTCCAGGGCTTCCTTTCCACCATGAGCGCTCTCGGAAGGCTGGAAGTTTTTAAAATTTTACCTTGGCCTTTTGGATCTAACACATCAGAACTGGGCCTCCCTCTTCATCTCCCATGCAGGAAGTACGGTCGAAGCCTTCAGCAAAAATCAGGGTTCATTTCAGGGTCAGAACTGGCTTGGCTGGGACTGTGTGGGTCACAGCAGCAGCAAACCCACCAGGAGAACTGCAGAGCTCAGGGCAGGGGGGTGGGGCGCTTGTGGGCCAGGTTTGTGAGTGACTGGTGTGGAGAAGTCACAGGCAGAGCTGCTAGCACCTTGCTTTTGAGTCTGTCCTCCCCTTCTGCAGGATCTCTCGCTCAGTATCCAGAGTTTCGAAGTTACCGGAGTAGGAATGTCCTTGGGGGCCTGATGTGGCTCCCCCTGGGATTAAGGGGCCCAGACAGGGACACTGATGGAGGCACTGACGGACGTCCACACACCATATGTCTAGACACTTAGAGCCAATCTGTCTCATTCTACCACCCTGACCAATACACTTTTATAACTACAAAATGACAAAACTATGTGTAATGTTATAGCTTATACGCCTGCGTGTTTGATAAAACATGAGAGACGCCAGAATTTAGCATCGTGTAGGTTAGCATTGTGCCCCCATCAGAAAGCCATGTTTGGGTGAAATCGAACTCACCTTGGCCAGTACATGCTTGGCCTCCTGCCTAGGGAGCTCGGGTCTCTGGCCTCTGCAGGGCTGGCACCCTCAATGTAGGGGGCTCCCCTGACCACCCACCTAACCTGTCTGTCACCTTTGGCTCAATTATCTCACTTCTTTTCTTCTTAGAACTTGTCACTATTGGACATAATATTATTTACATATTTATTTGCTAGTCTGTCTTCTCAAGTGGAAGATCGTTGAGGCAGGGGTTTTTGTCCCTGATGTAGCTGAACACCCAGCAACAAATACAACACGTCCAAAGCCGGGCTTGTATTTAACATCTGTTCAGCAAATGAATGTCACACAATTCGTGGGTATGAAGACTTTAGAAACTGCTAGGAAACAGGAAACAGCTCCAGAAGAAACATTAGAAACTTGGGGGCCAAGGTAAGCCGCTTAAAAACACGTCATGTTGACCGGGTGCGGTGGCTCAAGCCTGTAATCCCAGTATTTTGGGAGGCCAAGGTGAGGGGATTGCCTGAGCCCACGAGTTCAAGAACAGCCTGGGCAACTTGGCAAGACCTCATCTCTACAACAAATCAATAAAAAAAATTAACCGAGCATTGTGGCACGCGCCTGTAGTTCTGGCTACTTAGAAGGCTAAGGCAGAAGGATTGCCCGAGCCCAGCAGGTCGAGGCTACAGTGGCTGTGAGCATGCCACTGCACTCCAGCTCTGGCGACAGAGTGAGACTCCAACTCAAAAAAGAAAAGAAAAGACGTCATGTTCTCACATTCAAAAAAGAAATGTGGGAAATGGAATGAAAATTCAGAGAAGAAATTTAGCTACAGACATCAAGGTCAACTTCTTATAGTAGACTATGTGAGCATGAGATGAGAGTGGTATCCTGATGACAAGTTCACCTTCTTTGGAAAAGAACCCACGATTCTCAGATGGGTTCCCTATACCTGTGTTCCTGCCTTCTGGACAAAATGCTGGGTACAGTGATGTACACCTCTCCCTAGTTGGGCCACTCATTGCACTCTGCCCTTCTAGACAAAGTTAATTGTCCCAGGGCATGTGAACTGCCAAGAAAAATTGTAGAATTTTGAAATGGGCAAAACACACATATATGTTTAAAACGGATTGCTAGACATTGACTAGAAAACTCCCCTGGGGTTATCTGGTTCTGTAGAAGTCTGTCTTTTATTGTCATTGATTAGTACTCAACCTTTTAAAGATTAAAGTTAACTGTAGAGAGCTGATGGTGATACAAAAGATTTTTGTTCATAAAAATGCAAACAAATTTTGCTGGGGCACAGTGGCTCATGCCTATAATCCCAGCAGTTTGGGAGGCTGAGGCGAGAGAATTGTCTGAGCCCAGGAGTTCCAGACCAGCCTGGGCAACATGGCAAGACCTCATCTCTACAATAAATTAAAAAAAACAAAAAAGCTACAAGTGGTGGCTTGCACCTGTAGTTCTGGCTACTTGAAGACTGAGGTAGAAGGATCGCCTGAGCCCAGCAGGGGGTGGCTGCGGGTAGCCACGATGGTGAAATGGGACCCTAGCCTGGGCAAAAGAGTGACGCTCTGCCTCAAAAAAAAAAAAAAAAAAAAAAAGAAGAAGAGGAGGAGAAGGACAAAAGAGATCCATTCAAATTGCAAGTGATTACTACTCCCTGTGGAAGAAGTCAGTTTTACCTTTTTTTTTTAGAAAGCAGGAGTTTATTAAGATGACAGAAAAGCTCCTGCAGAGGGAGGGGACCTGAAAGAGGGTGGGTTGCACCAGTTTTACCTTTATTAGCGAATTCATTTCAACATTCCTGCTTGCTTATATATCTATACATATATTGTGTGTGTGTGTGTGTGTGTGTGTGTGTGTGTGTGTGTGTGTGCGTGTCCTCTGATTGTCCTTTGAACCATCTTACTGGATCTCTCAATTAATTAGTTAGCTAAAATCTTTGATCAGGCTCATTTTATATTTCTATGAAAGCCAAGTTTTACCTAAAAAAAAAAATCCTTTAACAAACCCAAGCAAAACCCATTGGAATTTTGGGATGTCTGTGGCCATGTTGCTCTGTAGGCAGAAGTCAGTTTGCAGTTAGGCTTGTCAGAGGAGTCAAAGATGAGGGAGAGAGAATGCCACGGAGGCCTGTGAGTCCCAGCTCCCAGGGTCTGCGAGTCTGGGTGCCGCTGCCCTGTTATGCCTGCCTGAGTGAGATAAACTAACCTTTCATCTAAGCTACTCCAAGTCCGATTTCCATCAACTGCAGCCAGAAGATGGCTTGCCATGTAGCGCTCACATTGTGCAGAGATTGATTTAAAATGCAGGTGAGGTTTTAAAAGTCCAGCTGGACCTGTTTGGAAGTAGCAGGCAGCAGACATTGGTGGTGCAAACCTGGGTCCTGCTGCCGTGGGAAAGAGGGAAGAGAGGGGAGGCTCCCATAAACTCGGAAGGAGCCAAATTGCTCAGAGTCAGGGGAATCATGACCTGGTGACTGGCAAGATTTGAGGAGGGAACTTAGAGCCAAGGGCAAGGCAGGTTATTCAGTGTAGGTTATACATAGATAGAAAAGTTTCTTGTAGGCAGTTTAAAGTGAAAATAGGGTAAGCGTTTAGACATCTTTCTTATCAGCACACTAGACCTACAGGTTGGAATGTGGATTTACAGTGCAGCCCAGCCTCTTAACCCATCAAAGTAGAGAGATGATAATTAGCACATCTTCTTTGTTCATACTTAGCATAATAATCACTGTAAAAGCATATCAAGCTTCTTGTCAAAGGCAAGTGAGAATTCCTTCTCTTAAGATGCCCATGCCCATTGGGCATGCCTCCCTCTCCCTCTCTAACAAATTCTGTTTTAAACTATACTCTGATTCACTCTGAAATTCTTTTCTGTGATGAGTCAAAAGGTAGGCTGGGTCACTGATGTCCTGAGGGCAAAGGACTTAGAACTGGACCCCAGTGACTCCAGTGTAGTAGTGTGCTGAACGCCATCTTCCAGCTGTGCCAGACGCCCTCAGAGGACAGGTTTCTCCTCTGGGGACAGACCACAACTAGCATGGCTCCCCTGCCTCTGTCCCATGGGATGGGCCATACCTCTCCTCCCCTCTCCCAGGCCTGGACAGGGGTCAGTGCCCACTAGGGCCTTATTGACAACTTATCATTTGTATTCAGAAGTTTTAAAAATGGACGAAAGCCACCATGGGAAAACCAAAAGGAACGTTGCCAGGGCTTTGACAAACTCTAGTTATTCTTAGAGCAGTTGTGAATCCTTAAGAGGGTGCATTTTATTTCCTTGTAAAAATACCAAGTGATTGATGGGGTGAGGAAGTAGGAGCCAGTGTTCCCCAAGTTGCTTTTCCAAACACTGTTTAATACTCTCAGATATACTTCTACCTAGTGCTACCTGTGGTGTTGTGCTGTGTTGGAGTCCAAGAAGTTTGGGCTTGAAACCTGCTTCTGACACTCATTAGCTAAGCGAATCGTGGCTCTGCCATTTATCGGCTAATCTCCCTGAGCCTCTGTTTCTTTATCCACAAAATGGGATGTCACCCAGTGATGTGGATTACATGTGATGATTTATGCCAACTGCCCATCGCACAGTAGAGGAAGAAAAATGGGGACTCTGCAAGAAAACCTGGCTCCCCACATGTTTAGCCCTCCCCCCAATATTCCCCTCTCATCTCAACTCCTGTTCCTGAGTGGGAGGAGGAAGGAGGCAGGCAAGTCTTCGGCATATCCTGTTTAATATTTTAACTCAATTTAAATTGACTTTCATCTAGAACGGGACCAGCTGGGAATCTATTCAAAGGGCTGGTCCCACGCAGCTGTGACATAGGAAACAGCCCATGTGGGGTGATCTCAGCCCTGTCCCCACCCTCTAAAACCTCCTGTTTCCAGAAACACCACCTTCGTCCCTTTGTTCTAGGACTTGCTTCCTGCCCAACCCCCATTCGGAATGAGGGTACCCAGAAGCCGCAGCAGATGACTACAGCCCAGAATCAATTCATTTCCGAAAGGCAGGAACTTTGAGGCCCAGCCTCCCAGAATACGTGGCGGCTCGTCCCTGCCCAGCTCTGTGCTGAGGAAAGTCATTGTCTCAGCTGCAAGAAGGAGGTGATGGTTGTCTGAGGGCAAAATGAGACAGGACACACAAACTCCTGTCATATTGTTGTTTCTATTCTTCTTCTTCTCGTTGTTTGGGTGATTTTTCCTGTCAGTGTACTTTGCCAGAGTGACAGAAGCAGAGAACACAAGCTTCCTGGGTACCGAGGGATCTGGCAGAGGCATGTGGACAGAGCAAAGGGCCTGGAATTTGACAGTTGGGGGACTGGGACAGCTGGCCCTGCCGAGGCTGCCCTTCCTGGTGCTCCACAAACCAATGGCTATGTCTCTCCTGGCAGGAGTACACTGCCTAGTGCCACATTGCCACAAAACCTGGGCAGAGTGTACCCCCTCATCCTTGCTGCCCTGCCTGTGATCTCAGGTGCATGCTCCTCCCCTAGCCCCACTGGGCCGGCCACCCCAGCATCTCAGGGTCTCCCCTCGGCCCACCAAGCACCATACCCCGGCATCCTGGAGCTCAGCTATATGGATCTGAATGACTCAAAAATCAGTCTAAGCAGGAACACGAATATTATAGCAAAAGGATAATGGAGAATTAACTTGAAAACAGTTTGTACCCACCTACAGAGACTCAGACTGGTCAAAGTGGAGAAGTGACATATACTTGATCTTAGACTATAGCCCCCGAGAAGTGACTATTTTTTGTTTGTTTGTCTCAATATGTTGCCCAGGCTGTTCTCAAACTCCTGGGCTTAAGCAAGCCTCCCAAATTGCGGGGATTACAGGCATGAACCACCAAGAAGTATCATCTTTAAAAAGCCGTCTAAACAGGCAAGTGCCTGTTACTTGAATGTCCCGTGATCCATTTTCTCGTGTCTGGGATGTCCTTCCAGGGTGTCTGCAGGAAGAAATGCCCTGCGTCCTCAGATGGAGCACAGAGGCCCTGCCTTAGTGCCATCCCTGAGGCCAAGGGTTCAGCTGTCTGTCTTTCCCACCAGGCACTTACGAATGCCCCCCAGGTAAGGCACTTAGAAAGGCCTGGCATGGAGCAAACGTCCAGCAAATGTATTTCTTTATCCCTTTTTCTCTCTCTTATTCCTCCCTTTCTCCTCCCCTTTCCTCTTTCCCTCTCTCCTTCTCTCTCCCCTCCCTCCCTCCCTTCCCTCTTTTCCCTTCCCTCCTCCCTCCCTTTCTTCCTTTCTTCCTTCCTTCTCTCTCCCCTTCCCTTCCTCCCGCCTTCACTTCCCTCCTTCTTTCCTTCTTCCCTCTTTCTTCTCTCCCTGCCTCCATACCTCCCTCCCTTTCATATTTTCTTCCTTCCTTCTCTCCTTTCTCCTCCCTCCCTCCCTCCATCTCTCCGTCTCTTCCTCTCACTCTCTTTTCTTCTTTTCTTCACCAAAACAACAGACAGATATTAGCTACACAAACAGTTTTCAAATGAATAAATGTGGAACCGCTAAAACAAGGCGGTGAAAATACTGTAGGGTCACGCGTGGAAACTGCCCACACTCCCATACAGAAGTGGGGGGGGCTGGGGCTTCCCACTCCTTGCTCTCCACAGCCTGGCTCTTCAGTTAAGAAGCAAGCATTCAGTCCCTCAGAGCTTGCCTTTTTTTTTTTTTTTTTGAGTTGGAGTCTCACTCTGTTGCCCAGGCATGAGTGCAGTGGCACGCTCACTACCACTGCAGCCCTGACCTGCTGGGCTCAGGGGCCCCTTCCACCTCAGCCTTTTAAATACCTGGAACTACAGGCATGCGTTACCACGCCCGGCTAATTTTGTGATTTACTATAGAGAGGAGGTCTCATCAAGTTGCCCAGGCTGGTTGTGAACCTCTGAGTTCAGGCAATCCTCTCTCCTCAGCCTCCCAAAGTGCTGGGATTACAGGCTTAGCCACCACACCCGGCCAGAGCTTGCTTCTTTATAGATTTGAGGGTAATAATGTCTTTCTTTGGCCAGGCGCAGTGGTTCAAGCCTCTAATCCCAGCACTTTGGGAGGCTGAGGTGAGCAGATTGCCTGAGCCTGCGGTTTGAGAACAACCTGGGCAATTTGGCGAGACCTCGTCTCTACAATAAAAATAAAAAAATTAGCTGGGTGTGGTAGCACACACCTGTAGTTCTGGCTACTTGGAGGGCTGAGGCAGAAGGATCACCTGAACCCAGCAGGTAGATACTGGGGTGGCTGTGAGCATGCCATTGCACTCCAGCCTGGGCGACGGAGTGAGACTCCAACTAGAAAAAAATAAAATAAAATAATGTCTTCTTCATGCATACGGGAGGAGTCAAAGATACTGTGAGAAAAAGAGTGGTGCCTCAAATGAGCAAGTGGTTCACAGGGGGCAGTCACTGTCCTGCTTATGAGTATTGCATGCTGTGGACATATGTGGTGTCTTGGCCACAGCTTCCAAGAGAGCCCATGCAGGACGGGCCATGGCCCCGGCTCCTAGCTACTCCCCCTCAACCATCCAGGCCCCACACTGAAAACAACACTTCAGGCCACAGCGATGGGTGACACGGACAGGTCACCTCCCCCCGAAAGGATTGCAGACAGAGAGGTCTCACTGACTGTGGCCAGGACACTGCTTTCCTGGCTGAGTCCCTCATCCACAAACTGAGGCCAATCTCATCAAATGGAGCCTGGCATGCAAATCAATCTTGTGGAGCTGGGGCATGAGATGTCTTGGCTGAGTCGGTCAACTTGCTGGGGTCGGATGCCCTGCGGGAAAGCCCCACTCCAGCCCAGGGCCAACAGGAGGATAAAAATCAGGGTGAACTTACCTCTTCTAAGCGCCCCCTCTTGCCTTTGTCATGAAAACACTCTGACACCCACCTTGCCCCTCTCTTTCCTGTCCACCTGTCACAGGTATTTGGTGATCATTAAAGGACGTGATGAGATTTCAGCCTGAGGGCAGAAGCTGGATCCCTTCTTGAGAGGAGAAGCCACAACAGAAGACCCTTCTTGTGACCAGAATCTGGCTTTCTGCTACTTCTCACAGGAATTAAACTTAGCCTCTCCCTGTCCCCAGCTGCTACCTCCACCTTTGGGGGCCTCCCTTTGGCTGACCTACCCAAGGCTGAGCAGAGACACTCGCAGAAGGACTGCTTTGCGATGGCCACAGGACTTTTCTCCTGACTGTTCATCAGGATCAGAGTGACGCAGAGACGTGTATCCCTAGAGCTGTCATTTAGGGAGATGGGGGGGAGGGCATGCGGGAAAAGGGGGAGGTGGGTTATAGCCCTTGCCAGTCAGGGGCACTTGCTATCATGGGCAACAGGCTTGTGGTACTGCTGGGCAGACTAGTTAAGAATGCTGTGTAATTTGTGAGCATCTTTTGACTTTCATGTCCAACCACACAACTCAGGCAAGACTCCTTTTTTTTTTTTTTGGAGTTGGAGTCTCACTCTGTTGTCCAGCCTGGAGTTCAGTGGCACGCTCCTGGCCACCACAGCCTCCACCTGGGCTCCAGCGGTCCTTCCTCCTCAGCCTTCCAACTAGCCGCAACTACAGGTGCGCGGTACAACACCCGGTTAATTTTTTATTTTATTGTAGAGACAAGGCCTCGCCAAGTTGCCTGGATTGGTCTTGAACCCGCGGGCTCAGACAATCCACTTGCCTCAGCCTCCCAAAGTGCTGGGATTACAGGCTGAGCCACTGAGCCCGACCAAGACTCCTTCTTAACTGTGGCGCCACCATCCGTGTGATAGGTGACGTCTGAACGTCTCACCTCAGCATTCTAGTCCCCTCTCTGTTTGGGTCTTCACGGGCATTTCTGATCTTAGCTCACAGCACACATCACCATTGCATCCTGGTCTCTTGTGTGTGTGTTTCACAGCTGCCTGTTATTTTCTCAGACCATCCGTAGGGTCTAGAACGTCCTTCTGCCCAGCCTTATTGTGGAGCTGACCACCAGCATGAACACCCTGCTCCACCTCCTCCAAGCTACGGGGCCTTTTTCTAATGATGTCACATTAAGGCAGGTTAGACACAGATAGGTAAGTTTCTTATACACAGGCTCAAATTGAAATAGGGTGAATATTCAGACATCTTTCTTATTGGTACACAGCCTTCATCCAACCGACCAAGCACACTAGACCTGACCACCTTGCAGGCTGGAATGTGGATCTACCAATGTAGTAAACCACAGAAGCAATAGGGAATTACCCAAAGCACAAATATGTTTTCAGAGAAACCCAGATCTAGTTGGGCAATGACTCTAATTATTTAGAATGTCCTTGCGATCTTGGAAGGTTGAGAGATGGTCATCAAAACTCACAACCAGACACCTGCAACCCACCACTCTTATACATCTTAATCATTGTTGTAAAGGTCTATAAAGCTTCTTGTTAAAGGCAAGCATGTGTCCTTTCTTTTAAGGCACCCATGCCTGTTGGGCATGTCTCTTTCTTTCTAATAAGCCCCATCTTAAACTGTACTTAGGACTCATTCTGAAATGCTTTTCTGTGGCAAAGTCTAAGAACCCACGGAGCAACACACTGCACTCCACCTGGCATCAGCATCGCTGCACAGCAGTTTCCTTGTCTGTAAAGAGAGAGCAAATACTACTATCTCATGGGGTTGTGGTGAGAATCAAATGATCTTGAAAGAGTCAAGTGCTTGGGACAGCCTGGGCCCAAACATGAGCTATTATTGTCATTCGTCTCCCTTACCTCCTCCAGAACATCTTTACAGAGGCCCCTCACCCCTCTCCTGGTCATGGCCAATCTCTCCCTCTCATGGATCCACAGTCTATGAGCTTCTATTTTAGCCCTGGCCACCATCTGGTTGGCTCACGTGGTCTTTATAGGAATCGGACTCTCTCAGACTGAGCTTCTGGTGGGGGGCGGGCGCGGGCAAGGCTTATGCACCCCCAGCGCCTGGTATAGAGAGGGCAACAGGCCAGCCAGAGGGGAAAACAGACAAAGCTGAAGAAAGCAGGGGCAGGTGTGCATCCTGCAGACACCAGGGCCGACAGTGCAATGGTGTGCCTACAAATGAAGGGGCTTGTCTCTGGATGAAGGCAGTGTTGGGTGACCATAGGGCTAAATGGAACCCGTATATGGGACCACTTAGCACAGTCCCTAGCCCCCGGCAAGGCAGAATCAGTATTTCCTTCTTCTCTTCCTCTCTCCACATAAACCAGCAGTGAGATTTGCAGCTTTTTTCTTTTTACCTTTTTTTTAAAAGGCCATTCAAATTCAGTGTCCAGATCAAGGAATCCAATAACTCTGTGCTGGGCTTCCAAGGGGTGCCGATTTGTGTTCTGCCCAAGTGCGACACTGCAGTAATGGTGGTGAGGGCCTGGAGTTTGCTTGAGGACAGTGATGGAACCAAAGGGGCAGCTGGAATCTGTGGGGCCCAGACTGCAGGAATCTGTGGGACCCAGACTGCAGGGGAGCCAGCTCAGGGAAACAGGAGGACTTTTCCAGTACCTTGAAAGCCCCATTTCCTCTGACATGCAAGGGTGACAAGGTTCAGTAGAAAGTCATCTAGGGAGGCAGCCATGGCTCTGTCTTAGTGTGGGAACACCCAGAAGCAAATCCTGAGACAAGGATCAGTGCAGATAAATCACTGGGGAAGTGATCCTTGGAAACAGGAGGGTCATGGGGACATGCAAGGCAACCAGGCACAGGGTGTGGGGTGTCCCCAGCAAGTCACCACTGTGGGCCACTGAAATTTCATCCTTTTAAGGGACTCTGGGAGCCCCGGTAGAGCACACAGCAGAGATCGCCTACCCATTGAGGAGGGAGCTAGGGTCATTAAATCTGTTTCTACCTCATAGTGTTTAATCCTGACCTAGACTGCAACAGAGGTGTGTTGATTCTATTTCTTCATTTCCAATATCTGCCATAACTGGAAGATGCATTTATTTTTATATGAACAAAAAGGCAGAAAGAATGAGTTAATAAACAATTTGTTGTGTCCTATTGGAATGGAAGGAGTTGTTGGATCCCAGCAGAGGGAGGGTAAGTAGTCTTTCTCCCAGCATCTGCGAGGTCTTCAGGTTTATGCTAAAAAGATAGTCTGTAATGCCTGGTCAGAATAAATCACATTCTTCATGTTTGCCAGGAACATAATGTAGGCTGGACCACAATCTGTATGTTTTATTCTTTGTTGCAAGTGTGGAAAATCTCAAGGTACAAAATGTGTTGTCTTGGGCTTAGGAAGAAAGGGAATTACTGCTGAGTGTCTAGTGCCCTGTTTACTTCTATGACTTTCCTCAAATGGGAAGGGTTCTGTGAGTGTTCCCTTGCTGACAATTTTCTTAATGAGCCCATGGCTGAGTGAGGCAAATGTATTCCTTTCATTCCAAATGAGGAAGAGGTATCTGAATTATGCTAATTGTCTAAAGTTTAATTGTCAAATTAAAAGTTGTCCCAAATATTCCATGAGCCAAGGCAGCATTACCCAAAGGGAAGTATCTGGATGGAGGTGATGATCACCTAAGCTAAAAACTCAAAGGAAATGCTAGCACCTGTTGGGAGGGTTAGAAGAAAGGAGGGGGAAATGGTGAAAAGTCTAATATTTGTGTTCTTTTCAGGGCAAAAGGGGGGAAGTCTAGCTCCAGCTGACTGAGGTGAGGGAGTAGTAGACTGTTGTGATAATCTGGGTGAGGGAATAAGAAAGATGGAGACTCACGGGGATCAGAAATCAGGAGATAAAACTCAACAAAAAGGCAAAGACCTAGTTAGAAAATGGGCAAAGGACTTGAATAGACATTTCTCCAAAGAAGACATGCAAATGGTCAATAAGCACATGAAAAGATGCTCAAAGTCATCAGTCATTAGGGAAATGTAAACCAAAACTACAATGAGATACCACTTCGTACCCACTGGGATGGCTAAAATCAAAACAGCAGAAAATAAGTGTTGTCAAGGATATGGAGAAATTGAAACTCTCTGACACTGCTTGTGGAAAAGTAAAAGGGTGTGACTTCCATGGAAAACAGTTTAGCAATTCCTCAAAAAGTTGAACACAGGGCTCCCATATGACCCGGCTATTCTTCTCCTAGGTATATGCCCAAGAGAAATGAAAACACAGGTCCACACAAAAAACTTGTGCTCATATGTTCATGGCACCATTGTTGATACTAACTAAAAATAGAAATGGGCCAAATGTTCATTAGTTAATGATTGGACAAAAAAAATGTGGTTTATCCATGCAGTGGGATATTATTCAGCCACAAAAAGAAATGAATGTTGATACATGTTATAACTTGAATGAACCTTGAAAACATGACACTAAGTGAAAGAAGCCAGACAACAAAAGATTTCACAGTCTTATTGTACCATTTATATGAAATATCCAGAATCGGCAAGTCCATAAAGGCAGAAAGTAGATTCGGGGGTGTCAGGGGCTGGGGCAGTGGAGAATGGGGAGGGACTGCTTAATGGAGCAAGCTTTCTTTTTGGGGTGATGAAAAGATTCTGGAATTAGGTAGTGATCATGTTTGCACAACATCTGTGATTGCCCTAAAACCCACTGAAATGTATACTGTAAAATGCTTAAAATGGTGAACATTTTTATGTGAATTTTGTCTCTATAATAATTTTTAAAACCAGTGGTCTTACTCATAATTCATAATTTTTAGAGCTCAGCTAAAATGAAAATGCAAAGTCCCTTGATCAAAAATTTAATCATTTTCAGGACGGAGATAGCAGAGGCTTCAACAGGGCAAGGTGCCCTGTGGGGTTGCACAGGGCGATCCACAGCAGCCAATGGAGGCAGTGTGGGCACTGATACTTGGGCCTTGCTCAGGGCCCCTGCAGCAGGAGCCAGGATCCCTAGCACCTCCATGATGCGACTGTGCAGGACTGCCCTTCTTGGGTCCCCACGCTGTTGCCGTCACCAATTCCGCTTCTGCATGCGCCAACTCTGCCCCATGGTTTTTCTCCCCTTGGTTCCTTTCAGCATCCCTTCCCACTTCTCACCACGACTGCAATTCTCCCGATGATTCCACGTTCACACTCTGGAGATATGGAACCTGCCGGCGGCCCACTCTGTAGTGAAAGTGGTGAGGGGGTGGTTTTCTCGGCAGCTGTATCATATAGATCCCTGGTGTCTTTGGACTCCATCCTCAGCTGTGACAGGGAGGGGGACCTTGTGGGCTGAAGCCTGAGGCTCCTTCAGCAAAGGTTAAGGTGGGATCACGTCCTATGACCAGAACAAGCTATAGCTGTATGGTTCCAAGGACATTAACAGGGGGAAAGATGCATGGGAGCAACGGCCTTGACTGTCTCTTCCTCGCGTCCCATCCCACCTCATCAGGTGGCAATTCTTTGATATTGGACACGTCACTCAAGTTCCCTGACCTTCCAGGACCTCCTCAGTAAACAGGAATACAGCCTCGGCTGTTAACACACAGAGATTGAACCCGTAGATTAAACCAAATAAACACTAGTTGGGCTTCTGCTAAGTTCCAAGCCTGTGCTGGTCCCTGGGAGGCCGAGGGGAGGAGGTTGGGTGAGAGATAAGGGTCCAAACAGCTGATTGATTGTGCTGCAGAGTAGAGGCAGGAATGTTTCAATACGGGAAGGAACACTGAGGCAGACAGATCTCTGTGTTGAAGAGAAGACATCTGAACCGGGCTTTGAATAAAAAGCCATGTTTCAACAGGTGATGAAGAGCCTTCCAGACAGAGGGACCAGCGTGAATACAAGTGAAAGCAGGTGAGTAAGCGTGGGGGACATTCTCAGGGCCCAGCTAGTCGAGACACACACAAGAGGGGTAAAGTGAGATCAGAAAGACCAGGTGAGGCCAGAAGGAAGATGCCTTAGATGGTCCCCTGCTTCCTTCTGACCTTTCTTCTCTCCTACACCACCATCATGGTCTCTTCTGCTTCTTGTCTCTGCCCTGCCCTGTGGCCCTGATTCCGTGTAGGACAATCAGAGATAACGGATGTTCAGTTCTGGATGAGCACATGTGCCAGACTAGACAAGGCCCCGCTCTCATGGTGAGCTTCCTCCTCCAAAGAAAGGGAGACCCCTTATGTCTTGGATTCCAGGCAACTCTGTAGGGTGCTTCAGAGAGTCTGGAAATCTGATGGTGTCCCTGGAGACAGAGGGGGGTTTCCCTCCAGAACTACCCCCCTGGTCCTGGGGCACCGACAGCAGCTTCCCAGCATGACTCCCATTTCCAGATGCAAACAAGTCTCCTGTCACATGCAGCTTTCTCAACCCTGGGGCTGAGGCAACCATCTCACTGAGGGGACCTGAGGGGATCCACGGACCGAGTGGGCATGGGGGTGGAGGGGCTTGGAAGGAAGCCAAGCCAGCCCCGTCCCTGGGGCAGCGGCAGGGTGGAGAGAATGAGCCCAAGCCCCAAGCCCTCGGTTCACCCCAAAGCTTTCCTCCCAGGACTGGCACTCACTCACTTTCTTGGCCCTGAGGCATTTCCTCCCTGTCTGCAGGCAACTACTTCACAACTGCTCATCTGGAACTTGACCAGAGCCACCCGAGCCACAGCTGGTGAGAGAAGGCAGAGAACCTTAGATTTCCATCCAGATGGGACTCTGAAGACCATCTGGACTTTTACTTTAAAATATGTTCCCCTGTTTCACTCTGTTTGTCAGGAGTGGAGATTTTGTTACTAGATGTTCTACTCTAGTACCTTCTGTGGGAGGTATTTTCTACCATAAACTCACACTTACTTTGCATCTATCCCCTCTGTGAACCTACATTTAAGAGGTAACCTTAGGACAGTATCGTCCACAGTAGCCAAAGTGGAGCATTCTTTTCTTTAAATAAAAATCTCTTAAAATAAAAATTAAAATTAAAACTTTGTCTTGTTGCAAAGCAATAAATATTCATTGCAGAGAGAAATAGAAAATGCTGAGAGCAAAACAGTAGAAAATAAAAATTATTCCCTTGAGATTACTGTTGTCAACATACATACAGTATTTCTTTCTATGCATATATGTATTCAAAAAAATAAATCAAGGTTTATAATGATTGTATCACTAATTCACGGCCTGCTCTTTTCTCTAATGATACATAATATTTCTTTCTAGTCACTACTCCTCTTTTATGTTATCTTACTGGTCATATAATATTCAAAATGGTGTTAAATCGATCCTTGATCAAAGCATGTTTTTATGTTTTTTTGCTTTTGTGAACTTTTTTTATGCTGCTGTAAATGTTTTTGGAGCTAAACTTCTGCTTGTCTTCATGACCACTTCCTCAGGAAACATTCCTGAAGGTGGAATTACTGGGACAAAGGGATGCAAAAATTAAGGGTCTATTTTTCCCCTGTTCTTTGTTTTTAATTCAATTTTTTTTAAATTTTAGATTCAGGGAATACAAATGCACATTTGTTACATGGATATATTGCATCCCAGTGGGGATTGGGCTTCAGGTGTCTCCATTTCCCAAATGGTGAACACTGTACCCAACTGGTAGCTTCGGAACCCTTGCCCCTCCCCCCTTCCCCCTTTTGGGGGTCCCCAGTGTCTGTTATTTCCATCTTTGTGTCTGCATACTTAGCTCCTGCATATAAGTGAGAACACTTGGTGTTTAGTTTTCTGTTTCTGACTCAGTTCACTTAGGATGATGTTCTCCAGTTCCATCCATGTTGCTGCAAAGGGTATGGTTTCATTCTTATTCAGGGCTGTATAGTATTTCATGGTATATGTGCCACATATTGTTTATCCAGTCAATTGTTGATGAGCACTTAGGTTGGTTCCATGACTTTGCTATTGTGAGTAATGCTGTGATGAACATACAATGCAGGTTTCTCTTTTATATAATGATTTATTTTTCTTTAGTTAGATATTTAGTAGGGGGCTTGCCAGGCCACATTGGAGTTCTGTTTTTAATTCTTTGAGAACTCTCCATAGTGTTTTCCATAAAGATTGAACTGGTTTACCTTCCCACCCACAGTGTATAAGCATTCCCTTTTCTCCATATCCACGCCATGCCAACAATTATTGTTCTCTGACCTTTTTTTTTTTTTTTTTTGAATTGGAGTCTCACTCTTTCGCCCAGGTTGGATTGCAGTGGCACGCTAACAGCCACCCCAGCATTGACCTGCTGGGCTCCAGTGATCCTTCCGCCTCGGCCTTCCAAATAGCCGGAACTACAGGCCCAAGCTACCATGCCTGGCTAAGTTTTGTTTATTGTAGAGACGAGATCTCATCAAGTTGCCCAGGCTGATCTCAAACCTGTGGACTCAGGCAATCCACTCACCTCGGCCTCCCAAAGTGCTGGGATTACAGGCTGAGCCACCAAGCCCAGCCTCTTTGATCTTTTTAATTATAGCCATTCTGACTGGTGTAAGATGATATCTCATTGTGGTTTTAATTTGCATTTCTCCAATGATTGGTGATGTTGAGCATTTTTTCATATTTGTTGGCCACTTGTATGTCTGTTTTTGAGAAATGTCTAGTCATGCCCTTTGTCCACTTTTTTTGATGAGGTTGGTTGTTTTGTGTTATTTCTTGTAGATTCTGGGTACTAGTCCTTCTGAGGCATAATTTGCAAATATTTTCTCTCATTCTATAGGTTTTCTATTCATTCTGTTGATTATTTCTTTTGCTGTGCAGAAGTTTTTAGTTTAATCAAGTTCCATTTGTCTATTTTTGGTTTTATTGCATTTGCTCTTGGGGCATTTGTCATAAATCATCTGCTTAGGCCAATGTCCAGAAGAGTGTTTACTAGATTTTCTTATAGCGTTTTCAAAGTTTCAGGTCTTACACTTAAGTCTTTGATCCATCTTAAGTTAATTTTTGTATAGGGTGGGTGGTAGGGGTCAAGTTTCATTCTTCTACATGTGGCTAGCCAATGTTTCCAGCACCATTTATTGAATAGGGTGTCCTTTCCCCATTGTTTGTTTTTGTCGGTTCTGCCAAAGATCAGTTGGTTGTAAGTATGTGGCTTTATTTCTGGGTTCTCTATTCTGTTCCACTGAACTACCTACTTTTGTACCACTGTTTTAATTACTACAACCTTGCAGCATCATTTGAAGTCAGGCAACGTGATGCCTCTGCATTTGTTCTTTTTACTTAGCATTGCTTTGGCTATTCGTGCTCCTTTTTAGTTTCATATAAACTCTAGGATTGCCTTTTCTGGTTCTTGAGCAGTGATGTTCATTTTTTGATAAAGATTGTGTTGAATCTGTAGATTGCTTTGTGCAGAGTGGTCATTTTAATGATATAGATTCTTCTAGGTCCATGAGCATGGGATGTTTTTTCATTTGTGTCACCTACAATTTCTTTCATCAGTGTTTTGTGTTCTCCTTACAGAGATCTTTCACCTCTTTATTGAAATGTATTCCTTAGTGTTCTAATGTTTTTGTGTGGCTATTGTAAATGAGGTTGAGCTCTTGATTTTGTTCTCAGCTTGATCATTCTTGATATATAGAAGTGCTACTGATTTTTCAGACACTGGTTTTGCATTCTGAAACTTTACTGAAGTTGTTTATAGGGTCTAAGAGTCTCTTGGAGGAGTCTTTCGGGTTTTCTGGGTAGTCATGTCATCAGCAAAAAGAGATCATTCGACTTCCTCCTTGCCAATTTGGATTTTTTTTTTTTTTTGGTAGGGTAGAGATGAAGTCTCACTATGTTGCCCAGGCTGGTCTTGAACTCCTGGGCTCAAGCAACCCTCCCACCTCAGCCTCCCAAAGTGCTGGGATTATAGGCATGAGCCTCCTTGTGCAGCCTTGGATGTCTTTTGTTTCTTTCTCTTGCCTGTCTGGCTAGGACTTCCAGTACTATGTTGAATAGAAGTGGTAGGTTTTTAAATATGTCAACTTATGCACCCACGAGTGTTGTATGAGAATGCCAATTTATCTGTATCTTTGCCAACTAATTATTGTTCTTTTTAATCACTGCCAAACAAAGAATAGGACAAAATGGTAAGTCTTTTAACATTTATTGGATTAATATGCAGTTGAATATTTATTTGTATACTGACTATATATATATATATATTTGTGTCATATTATTCCATGCCCTTTTGTGAGAGTGTTTATTTCTTTCTTACTGATTTTTAACAGCTATTCATAGATTGTGACTATTGAAACCCCTACTAGCCATATATATTATAAATGTATTTTCCAAGGTTGACAGCTGCCTTTGGCTGTATTTATGGCTTATTTGGGAAGTAAGGCTGTTTTCTTTTTGTGATAAAAATTTATCAATTTTATCTTCTATGGTTTTTACCTTTGGCATCATGCTTAAACTATCTTTTCTCACCTCAGGGATATATAGATATTAAATGATGTTTTCTCCTAATACTTCACAGATTTATTTTATACTTAATGTTTAACTCACTTGGAACTTTTTTCATTCTATGGTATGAGTTTATTTTGTCCCACCATTCATTTGAAATGGAAATAGCATATTTTGGGTGAGATGTCTTTTTCCCCTTGATTGTTCAGTATCTTCTGCTCTGATGACACATCAGGCTTTCTGTTATTTAAAAACCAACTTTGGTTTCTTCAACTGAATTCTCCTCAACAACCCCCTCTTTCTTGCCCCTACCCCTGTGTGACCCACAGCATACCTTAGCCAGGAAGGAAAAGTCAGATGAGGCATGAAGGGCAGGGGGCTGTGGTTATTGCACACCAGATCTGGGTAATTTGGGGGGTTTAATCCCCATAACAACCCTGAGAAGTGTCATTACTGCCATTTTATGAAGAGGAAACATCAGGCCAGCAAGAGTCTAATACCTCACCAAAGCGTCAATTCAAGTGAATAGTAGATCTGAAATTCACATCCAATCTGCTCACTCTGAAATCCACAGCCCACCCAGCATCCTCAGCAGGGAGCAGGAGCAGGCAGACACTCCTCCTTCTCTCTAGATGCTTGGAAGGTGTCTTAGTTCAAACTGCTATAACTAAAGATCATGTGGCTTTAACAACAGACATTGCAGTTCTGTTTTGGACGCTGGAAGCCCAAGATCAAAGTGCTGGTAGATCTGGTGTCTAATGAGGGTCCTAGCTTTTAGATAGCTCCTTCCACTGTCTCACATGGGAGACAGTGCGAGAGTGAGAGCATTCAAGCATGCTCTGGTCTCTTACTCTTCTTATAAGGGGGACTAATCTCACATGGGAACTCCTCAAAACCTTATTTAAAACTTTTTTTTTTTTGAGTTGAAGTCTCACTCTGTTGCCCAGACTGGAGTGCAGTGGCCGCTCCCGGCCACTGCAGCCTCGACCTGCTGGGCTCCGGCGATCCTTCCGCCTCAACCTACCGAGTAGCCGGAATTACAGGCACGCACTACAATGCCAGGCTGATTTTTTGATTTATTGTAGAGATGAGGTCTCGCCAAGTTGCCCAGGCGGGTCTTGAACCCACGGGCTCAGGAAATCCACTCACCTCAGCCTCCCAAAGCGTGGGATTACAGGCTGAGCCACCGAAAACTTATCACCTCCCATAGGTCCCATCGCCACATCCCATCCCATTGAGGGTTAAGGTTTCAACATGTGAATTTGGAGGTGGGAGGAACACATTCAGTCCACAGTGGGAGGTCCCTCCCTCCAGGAGTCATTCTGGCATGCAAAACGAATGGGCTGAATGCTCTACAAGACAGAAACGGGACTCTCTGAAGAGGGAAATGTCATGTTAAGGACACAGTTTGTTTCTCAGACCTGACTTTCCTTTGCAGAAGAGGAAGAGATCTATAAATTCTGTGTGTCATTGCAAGATGACAGAGAGAGGTGGGATTCCAGCAGGGAAGTGAGAGATCAGGAGGCCATCTGCTTGGTGATTTTGTCTCTGTTCATTCCCTGGAGTCAGGAAATTTCTGCAGACACTATGCAATCTTCTTGGCAACTCGCACCAAGGACACATTCCTAAAGTGAAACGTCTGTAGCATCCCTGTGGACCCGTGAATGGCTGTTATTACTCTTGACTTCTCAGTATTGGAGGCTGACAGGCAGTGTGGTCTTGGCACATCCCTGAGGTGGAGCGAGACCATGAAGACTATGGTCTCCTTGACTTAGGGTGGGAAGTATGGGGTCTTTCAGTAAGTGAGATGCAGTGGAGTCTTAATCAGTCCTGAGAGAGCCTGTAAGACCCCCTCCAGAATATTTTCATGTTCTTAAAGCCACTGTGATTGATGATGGAGAATCCTTACATATCAAGAACCAGCCTTTTCACTAAAAGAGGGCTGTGGATTTCAATGTGGTAGAAGTCAGTACACTTTCTTTCGGTCATTCAGTCAATCAACAAACACTTGTTAAGTTTCTACTCTGCACCAAACCACAGCCAGAAGCAAATAATATATGACTCCCATGCTGCACAGATATGCTGCCAAGGGCCAAGATGCAGCTAAGCAGAGAGGTTTGCAGGTAAGGGAGAATGGCAGAGGGCACCTGACCCAGCCTGGGACGGCAACCAGCTACCAGGAAAGGCTTTCTCAAGAGGTGGGCTGTAGGAGTCACACAGTAAGTGTGAGTTGGACCTGGCCGAGGAGATGCTCAGAAGAGGAAGAAGGGGAGACATGGCAGGCAGAGACAGCCCTATGTGCAAGGAGGGAGGCAGGTGGGGTAGGGGATGAGTCCCCACAACTGCAGCTGAACCGTATGGCTGCAGCCCAGGTCCAGGAGAAGAGCAGTGAGAGACGAAGCTTGTTGGGTCCCCAGGGCTGGGCTCAGATGGGGCTGAGACCTAGGGACTACAGCACAGTGGAGAGAAGGAAACATCCCAAGGGAGAAGAGGGCCTGGGAGGGGAGGGTTGGTATGAGAGGGTCTGGCTAGGGAGACGCGAATAATGGGGTGTTCCCGAGGAAAAGGGGGGAGTTATTGAGAGAGCCTGGCTTATACCCTTGGGATGTAGCTTGGCTGTACCAACTCTCCCTGCCTTCCCTAACATCCCACCCAAATGGCCCAGTCTTCCCTCGGGAGGAAGGCATCCTGCAAGCCAGTCTCATAGTCCCTCGGCCTGAATTTTCAGCGACTCTTATCAGCCCTTTTCCTGAAACTCCTGTCCCCTCCTACCCTGTTTCCCCATCTAGGGGCAGCTCCTCTTTCCGGGACCCCAAAGGTCTGCTTATACAAGGATATTGAGCTCCTTTTACATTTAGAAAGATAATATACACAGAGAGAGGTGTAACCATGCCCCAACACGGGCACCAGGTCACTTATTTCACCATTGTGATCACTGGGAGTGATAGTACACAGACTGCGTCCTTGGGAAGCTTCTGGCCCAAATGAGGAGACAGAAGTCAACAGACAAGGGCTGTCACAGAGAAGGAGACAGAGGGAGTAGCCATGGGGGTCATTTGCCAAGAACCCATTACACAGGAGACATGGAGCCCAGGTGCTGAACTATGAGCTGGAATGTCCTGGTGAGAGAGAGAAGTGAAAACAGTCCAAGCAGACGCCCTTCCGCATTGAGGGCAGAGTGTCCTATGTGCCCAGGCGTAGGGTGGGGAGGGGCAGGGCAAGGGCCCGAGGAGCTCTGCTTGCATTCCTGCTGGCCACGCTGTCTAGGGGAGAGGGCAGGCAGGGATTAACACTGGGGAAACTGAGGCCCAGGAAGTTGTGTGTTCATGATGGATGGCTGGAGTGACTGGGCATGGCAGTGAGAGCTGAGCCAAGGTTCCCACTGGGGTGCTGGGGAGAATGGGGGAGGCCTAGATGAGTGCCCAGAGGCACTGATGCCAGAGGAACAGGGAGGGCCATGGGCAGAGGTGTATCTCTCTTGCAAACAGGGTCTCCAGTGGGACTGCAGCCCAGAAGGAAGGCCAAGCAGTCCTGCTGCTGGAGCCAGGAGCCCAGTGCATCCCCTCCTTCCAGTTGGAGCAAGAATGCGTCATTCAGCAGGAATCCTTGGGAAACTACAGGCAGCCGGACAGAGGAGGGAGAACCCCAGCCATCCCTCCACTGGAGGCTTTGAGGGATGCCCACATGAGGCTCTGCCAGGCAGACCTAGACAGGGCTTAACTTGGCAGCAAGCAGAGCCCCCGGTTGGCATCAGTGGGAGGGACAGGGGTAGGAGACCATGTTGGGGAAGGGGGCATTATGTAGCCTGGCTGCACCTGACTGCGCCCTCAGGTCTCATCTGCCGGGGCCTTCTCGGGCCAGCCCCGACTCTCCTAGATTTGCATTCTTCTGTTCAGTGCTGAGTCCTTGCTGCTCAGGAAATGCTCTTTTGGTCATGTCCCTCCTGCTGTTCAGAACCTCTGGTGACTTTCTTATTCCACCTTAAATAAGAGTCATGAGGCTGGTATTTATGGCCCTGCTGTCTTAGTACAGGTGCCCCTAGAAGAAGATCCAGAAGCATGGAGTAAAATGCAAGGCGCTGATTTAGGAGGTGAAGGGAACACTGGGTCAGAAGCCAGGAGGTGTGCCATCAAGGCAGGACCCTAACCCCATGAGGGAGCCCTGCGAGCTTTGGAGATATCCAAGGGTGACTGGGCTAGGGCTTCATCATTAGTTGAGGGCTGTTCTCAGAAGGGGCTAAGTCCTGGGAAAACCCAGCCTTCCTTACAAGTGGCAAATTTGCCCTGTGGGGGCACAGAAAGCCCAAGACATAGAGGTGTGGAGGTGGCAGGTGGCTTTGGCCCTATGGCCCTGAAGCCAGCAGGGGAGATGTGGATGGGGCCCCAGCAGGCACCTGATGCCTGTGGGGATAACCGTCATGCTGTCTCCAACACATCTTGTGCAGCCGCACCTCAAAGTCCTGCCACTGCTGTTTCTCCATCTGAGAGTGGCACCCCCTCCTCTTGACCAAATCAACCCCTCCATCTCCCAGGACACCCACTACAACCCCTCCCTTCTTTGAATTTTTTTGTCTTGTAATTTAATCAAGAGACAGACATCAAGAAGCAAGGGAGAAAGTATGGGTTTCTGGGTCAAATAGACTTGGCTATAAATCTTGGCTCCACCCCTTTTAGTTGCACAAGCTCAGGCAAGCTACTTGTCGACCTAGAGTCGCAATTTCCTCATCTGTGAAATGAGAACAATGTCTCCCGCCTTGTATGATGGTGAGGATTCTAGGGGTTGGGTAAATCCCAGGCACCGGGTGGCACTTGGAGGACGTGGGCATCCAAATCCACACCTATCATGTCTTCCTTGATAGAAAACTCTGTTGGGTGGGCACCCATTCCCTCAACTCTGTTTCCTTTGAGACTACAATTCAATTTAATGTGTTTGTTTAATTTATTTAGTTAATTTGAGAATAAAATCTAATAATGAGCATTGAAATGGTCTGAGAAAATACACTAAGTTATATAAGAGTTATATAAAAAGCAGAGGTCTGGTCTAGACCCTGCTATGTTTTGCCCCTTGAACTTTGTTCTCACCTCACTAGCATAGTGTTGGCCGCTTGGCGAGTCTCCATGACTAATTGACAAATGCTTCCACATGCCTTTCTCTGACTTCTTGCTCTCTCCTACGTTGTGATCCCCGGCTTCAGGATTAGACAGTGTCACCTGGATGTGCCACCCAATTTCAAGTCTAAGCTGTCAAGGATGGAGTTCATGTTCTCCCACCCTCAGGCTTCTCTTCACCACCCTGGCCCTGTCACCTGTCCCTGGCATGTCCGTGCTGTCTCTTCTCCACCCCATTTCTGGAGGCCAGGCTGCTGCAGAAGGCTGGAAATACAGACCCATGTTGAGTGACCCTTCAAGGTGGGCACTGGAAGGGCTGCTGTCTTAGTTTCTAGAACCTTCCTCATGGGACACTGGAGGAAGTCCAGATTTCCTGGGCTGTCCGCCATCATTACGTAGATGGTGCCAGTGAATGTGGTCGTGACTCTGAACCTGTTTCCTCACCCGAAAATGGAACCTACACCTTTAAGGTCATTCCAAGAACTACAGGAGATGATGCACGTGAAGCATTCTGCAGAGACCCTGCAAGGAGTAAGCCGGCAGTGTGCATCAGTTCTCACGACTGATATTATTATCAACATAATTATCACGGACAGTGTGACATCACACCCATTGTCTCAACGCTGTTTCCTTTGAGACTGCAATTTAATTTAATGTGTTTGCTTAATTTATTTAGCTAATTTGAGAATAAAATCTAATAATGAGCATTGAAGTGGTCTGAGAAAATACACTAAGTTATGTAAGAGCCAGATAAAAGGCAGAGGTCTGGGCTAGACCCTGCTGTGTGACAGAAAAGTGACTTCCCCTCTCTGGGCCTCCAAACATGCTGCGGGATTTGGGAGGTTGTTTAATTGTAGGTCTCAGGCCTCTGGGCCTAGCAAGCAAAAACCAGGGGTTCCTAAATGAACAACCTGGTTAAATTAGTCCTCCTCAAGCCAGGAGGAAAGGTCTGAGGCACAGCCTGAGCTTCTAGCCATGGGTTCCCTGGAAATATGCAGAATCCTGCAGAGATAATCCCCTGCTGCCAGACTGACCTGGCACTGACACTTGCTCCTGTCACTTCGTCAGCTTGGTCTTTCAGTCCGAGGCTCAGCACAGGCAGCCCTCAGCCCTTGGGGAGGGAGACCTGGAGCTGAAGGACACTCAGTCCCTCAGGAAACTGTGGATCCCTTAGGGTGCTGTCGGAAAAAGGGGGCAACAAGGCAGGAGAAATTTTCCGGTGTTAAAGCTAGCTGCAGGGCCAGGCTCAGTGGCTCAGCCTGTAATCCCAGTACTTTGGGAGGCCGAGGCGAGTGGATTGCCTGAGCCCGCAGGTTTGAGACCACCCGGGCAACTTGGTGAGACTTCGTCTCTACAGAAAAATCAAAAATTAGCTGGGCGTGGTAGTGCGCGCCTGTAGTTCTGGCTACTTGGAAGGCTGAGGATCACCAGAGCCCAGCAGGTCAATGCTGGGGTGGCCATGAGCGTGCCACTGCACTCCAGCCTGGGCGACAGAGTGAGACTCCAATTCAAAAAATAAAAAATAAAGCTAACAGCAGCTCCTGGAGGGGTAAACCCACCTTGTGTATCCCACTTTTTGAGGTGCACCCCACACTGAAGGTGTCCTCCCATCTCCTTCCTCTCACCACCCTGAGCTCAACTACTGCCCCACGGGTTTCTCACTCTTTTGCATGAGCGGCTTTTTCCCCTGGCTCAGATTCTGGATTTGGAGAGTAGGGACTGGGGATCGTGTCCTTACTGCCCAGCCAAGCAGTATGAAAGTTGGGCTTGACCCAGCATGGTTTCCATGCCCAGTGCTGCAGACAAACGTGCATTGTGGTGGGTCCCAAGCCCCAGGCAGCTCCATGGACTCAGAAACCCATTGCCTTGGCAACCAGAGAGCCCAGGTGCAGGGATTGATTCTGCATTCAAATCCTGACTCTTTCTCTCTGATCATGTAGCCTTGGCTAAGCCACCTCCCGTGTCTGAGCACCAGAGACCTGTACACATCAGAGACTTCTCACATCCCAGGGTAGCTGTGCACTCTGGCCTGGGAAGGGATGCGCCTTCCTCTTGGTGTGTAGGAGCTGAGTGTGGCTCTGAGGAGGAAGGTGTCCAGGCCAGCAGATGACATGCTGATACCTGTGAGCACTGCAGAGGATCCAGAACTTTCTGAGGCCCAGAGACAGATGGAGGAGTTGCAGGAACAGAGATGTGTGGCCACATGCAGTGGTCATTGTTGGGTACTTAGAAAAATCAAGTGGCCACACATAAGGCCATGACCAAAGCAAGGCCAATCCAGGTCCCTGCCTCAGAGGAGAGCAAGGGGCTCATCCACATGGCCAGGGGGTCACAAAAGCCTCCTTGCTCTCAGAGACACACACAGGTGCACACACGCAATTACACCCACCGCCCCCATCTCAGAGGAGGAGCAGGCAAAGAGTCTGAACATTTACCCAAAAGAGAGTGAATTGCCCTGAAGAGACCAAGCTGGAAAAAACCAAGCTGATTTATTGGCAAATCAGTTCCTTTCTCCTGGTACTCAGCAGGGTGGAGGTCCTGTGGAGGAAGAGTTGATAGCAGCTGCCTGTTTGAGTGCAGTATAATTGGGGCCACCTCACCTCGGTTCCCACTTCCCCCTTCCTGAGTGACATTTCTCCAGCTCAGACTAGGAAGCAGCAGTGCCCTCCCTTTACTCCTCACTTACCCAGCAGTCAGCATGCCAGACCCTGGCCAGGAGCCATAGGGAGACAGACACAGGACAGGGTCCCTGTCCCCCAGGACCTCTTGGTCTAGTTTAGAAAACAAGACTCCACATATGTTGACTTTTTGTTAAAGAGCAGCCATAGTTGTTTGCTCTGTGAAAGAGGTGGTATAGAGGAGAGGATTGTTCATGTGGGAGACACTTTTTGGGACAGAATAGTCAGACAGGGTTTCCTGGAAGAAGATGGATCTCTGAGATTATATGGTAGATTCATATGGTGGATGGAAGAGAAAGAGGGCTTCTCATGTACCCACCCATCCATTCATCCATCCATCCACTCACCCACTTACCCATCTATCCAAACATTCATCCATCCATCCATCCATCCATCCATCCATCCACCCATCCATCCATCCATCCACCCATCCATCCATCCATCCACCCATCCATCCATCCATCCACCCATCCATCCATCCATCCACCCATCCATCCTTCCATTCCTCCACCCATCCATTCATCTATCTATTCACCTATCTACTCACCCACTCATCTACCCAAACATTCTCTCATCCACCCATCCATCCATCCATCCATCCACCCATCCATCTCATCCACCTATCCATCCATCTATTCATTCACCCACCAACACACCCATTTACTCATTCTTTCATCCATCCATCCATTCATCCATCCATCCATCCATCCATCCATCCATCCATTTGTCCTTCCTTCCATCCATCCATCCATTCATCCATCCATCCATCCATCCATCCATTCATCCACCCTTCCATTCCTCTATCCATCCACCCACCTACCCACTCATCCATTCATTCAAACATCTATCTGTTCATCTATCTGTCCATCTACCCATTCACCACCCAAACATCCATCAATCCATCCACTCATTCACCCACTCATCACCCTTTCATTATTTATCCATCTCTCCACCTGTCCACTCCAGCCACTCAGTCAATGATACTTATGAAGTCCTTAAGAGTCAGGCACAAACTATAGAAAATTAATGAGCCACTCAAGATTGCACATTGCAATTCAGTTATCAAGCACTGTCTCTGAGCCCACAGGCTGAAGTGGTCATTTGAAGAGACTTGGTCATTTCATGTTGTAATCTTCTATTAGTGCTTTTACCATAGTTTTTTTTTTCTTTTTGGCTAGGTTTTGATAAAAGCTGTGTGTGTTTGAGGCAGGAAGCAATCTGGGAACTGTAAAATCACTTTTTCCTGCCCTTGGCAAGCTGACCTCTGCTTTCAGGGGGACTTGAGCCTGGGCAAGGCAGAAGTAGCAGAGGCATCCTTGAAAGATCAGTTTTAACTGGAAAAATCACATGATATATCTTATTTTTATTTTAATTTTAAAAAGTGTTTTGAATCAGGGTCTCATTCTGTCACCCAGGCTGGAATGCAGTGGCACAATCATGGCTCACTGTAGCCTTGACTTCCCGGGTTCAGGCTATCCTTCTGCCTCAGCTCCTGAGTAGCTGGGACTACAGGTGCACACCACCATGACTGGCTAATTTTTTTTTTAATTTTTGTAGAGACAAGATCTTGTTATGTTGCCCAGGCTGGTCTCAAACTCCTGGGCTCAAGCAATCCTCCAGCCTCGGTCTCCCAAAATATTGGGATAATAGGAATGAGCCACCACTCCCGGCCTATATTTACTTTTTAAACAAATTTAATGAAAGATTTTCCTTTCCAAGTGGCCACCTGTGCCTGGGTACACTCATTCTCATGACATTCATATGTGGGGGAGGCTGTGGGCAGTGGGGTCAGGTGGGCCTGAGCCGAAGCCCCAGCATTGCAGCTCACCACGATGCTGCCTTGGGCATGTTTTCCTGAACCCCAGTTCTCTCAACTACAGAGTGTGGAAAGTTCTACCTTCTTAAAGGAGCTGTGGCAAGGACTAAGGTACCCTTCCTAGCCCACTCATCTACCTAGGCCCTCCAGGCTCAGAAGTCATCACAAAGCCCAGGCCATTCCACAGCAGGTGAGTTATGAACCTCTGTATCATTGGAAGATGGCTCTGGAACCGGAGGCCCAAAGAACAATGAGAGTTGCCCAAAGCTCAACAGTGAGCCTATGCCAAGACCAGAAATAGAATAAGCCCTCACCCCCAGCCTCTGTGTCCCTTACCGTACTCGGCCTCTTGTCCAGGATCATCTGAGGTATATAGTCTTACATCCATTCCCCAGTCCTCCTGACTGCTCCAGTTGGGACAGGCTCCGTCATCCCTCCCCTGGCACTATGTATGCGGGATGGCCTCTTCCCCAGAGCCCTCACCTGCCCGAGGCTTCCCTTTCTTACAACATCCTTTTAAGGGCTTGCGTCCTCCACTGGCCTGGAGATCTCGCTGTTCTCAGAAGAGTAGCCCAACCCTCTGCCCTCTTTTCTCTTCCATGAGCTATCCTGGCATCCGCCTCACCAACCCCTCAACAGGAACCCCAACAAGTCCTCCAAGTCTGCCTATGGCTGGCGTTCCCTTCTGCCTGTAATGCAGCCAGCCACAGCCTGGTTCTTGACACCACTGGCAGGGACTACCTTCAGCCCCCCGAATCCTGCCATGACCCCCAGCTGGTCTCCAGTTGTTCATTTCTGTTCCCTCCCAGGCCATTGTCGTTCTAGCTTCAGAGCTTTCCTTTTGAGCTATAATCTGATCTTGTCACATCCTGCTTTTTTAGACAACCCAGTAACTCACAGTGGCCTTGAGATGGCTCATACTCCAGACCCTTCATGGCATGGTCCCTGTTGATGCCGCCCTGTCTCAGGCCCCTCCTTCAGCTGTGCGCCCTCCATCCCATGCTTGACCGGTTCCTTGGGGTTCATCTCTAATGTCCCCTACATCAGCAAAGCTGTCCCTCCATTCGCACCCCAGGGGGTTCACATGGGCATGAGGCTACACAGTTGAGGTGAGGTAATGAAGGCGCAATTGTTATCACCATTTAGCAGATAGGAGAAATTAGTCTCTGGTCACACAGAGAGGGTGTAGCACCATCCTGGGCCGCAGGCTTCAGGATTTAAAACAATCCTGTGCAATCCCAGGGGGGTTGGTGTTTATTTTTGCTAGAAATAGCTGGAAAGGCTAGCTGCAGTAATTACAATTTCTTCTGCTCTCCAAGGGGCTGCTATCTTTGGCAAACTAATTACTAATAAGGTTTGCTCAACAGCCAGTGTAATCACCAGAGAAAACGATCTTTAAGGACTCATTCCACCCAATTGGAGGTTTGATGCTGCAGCCGCAGTGCTCTGAGAGACGCAGCTCCGTGACAGGCGGACAGAGCAGAGCACCTCCTGGGCTGGTTAAGCCTCTTGGCACCTGCAGAGCAGGCTCTTGCTGTCCACTCCTTCCCAGGGGACCAGGATGGGCAGAGAGGGTGGCTGGAGTCGCTCCTCTCCCCACTTCTAACGGTAGCTTCCCTCCCTGCCACCCAGGTTCGAGTCCCAACTCTGCTGGGGTTAATTTCTTGACATTAAGAAAAGGACAAGTCTGGGCTCGGTGGCTCAGCCTGTAATCCCAGGACTTTGGGAGGCTGAAGCGAATGGATTGCCTGAGCCCGTGGATTTGAGACCAGCCCAGGCAACTTGGAAAGCCCTCGTCTCTATAAATCAAAAATTAGCCGGGTGTGGTAGTGTGCGCCTGTAGTTCTGGCTACTTGGAAAGCTGAGGCAGAAGGATCGTCGGAGCCCAGCAGGTCGACCCTGGGGTGGCCATGAGTGTGCCACTGCACTCCAGCCTGGGCAACAGAGTGAGACTTCACCTTAAAAAAAAAGAAAAGAAAAGGACAGTCATCCCAGAGGACTCAAGCAATCCTCCCACCTCAGCTTCTCAGAGTTCTGGGGTTACAGGCATGTGCCACCATGACTGGCCCTGTATGTACACTTTTATTTATGAATTATTTTGATTGTGTATAATAAGCATATATCATGTTTACAAGCTTAGGAAGTTCGATCTGAGTGAGCTGCCCAGAACCTGCCCCCAGCACCCTGCTTCCTTGTGCTGAGAAACCTACAGGCTGTCTCCAGGGCAGGCTGGGCTCCTCCCGTCCGCTCAAGGCAGAGAAGAGACCCACACGTGTGTCGGAGGCAGAGGTCTCCAGTTGCCAGCGGGCAGCCGGTTTCTGTCACTTTAACTGAAGCCTGCTCTGCTCCCCGGCTCGTTAAAATGTTTAGGATTGAACACAGGCTGACAGGTTGTGCCTCTGTGTCATCGATCACGGACTGTCATTGAATACTTTTTTTGCCAAAATTCCAGAACCAAACGGAGATGACTGACTTTGTGATATATACACACTTCCGCCTCCAAACAGTTCCTATTGATCTGTTTCTAACAGTTGGTGTTTATATTCTTTTTTAGTTGCTACTGCAAATCATAAATACGGATTGAAGAACTTAAAAAAAAAGTCTTGGAAATATTTCTCTTTCTCCAAATCTCCCGGAGGTAAGAAAGGCTGGCTGTCCACTTGTCCAGCTTCACCTCTGATGGAGACTCAGAAGAAAGAGCTTCGGGAGGACCAGGCCCTAGGGATGTACATTCACCTCCCACTGTCATCTGACCTGGAGGACCCCCTTGCTCTCTGGGCCTCTGTCTGCCCATTTGCAAGAAAGCAGCAGTGCTGAATGAGTTTTCAGGCTACCACCTGGCACAAGCTGTGTGTCTGGGACCGTGAGGAAGGCACCCAATTAGCCCTCAGACCTGTGGGAAGACACCCAAGAATCCAAACCTGAGAGAGTAGCAGGCGTGGTGGGTGCTCCAGGGGGCTCCAGGGTCAGAGTCAGGCCTGAAGGGTTTAGTCAAGTCCTGGTTCTGCCTCTAATGAGTCAAGACAACTCTGTACCTCAGTTTCCCCATCTGCGAAGCGAAGATGATAGAAGTATTACTGCCTTGTGAGGTTGTTGTCAGGACTGTGGGGTCGGTGCGGGTCACCTGCAGTGGTGTCTAGTGTTTCTGAGTGTGACCTGTTGTGATCAAGAGGCCGTGGTCCGGCGTGCAGTGCATCGGCAGCAAGAAAACCCACCACCTCAGCCATCTTCTCTCAACATCTTGCTCCACACCTTATTATTTCCTTGGATGTCTTTGCATCACAGCCTTAAAGTCCATGTCAAGGCTTTACCTTTAAAATTGTTGAAAAGGCAGCACTTTCCAAGGATGGGCTCAGAGAGAGAAGCCCTCCTGGAAGCTGCCCCTTAGTGGTACACAGCCTCACTCCCTGGACCCTGGGGGCTTGTTCTCTCTGCCCTGCCTCTACTCCCTGTCCCCTACCTAGCCTGGAAGCCTGATCTTTCTCACTGCCAGGTTGCTGGGTCCCAGGATTCAGGTAAGACCCTCAGCTTCCTCCTCTGGCTTGCTCTGCTCCACTTCTGTCTCAGCCCAGAGTGCCTGCGACTGGGTGCTGGCAGCCTGAGGGGAGGCTGGTGTCCTGTGGGCCACCTCCAGCTAGATGGAACCTTTCTTCCCCATGACTCATCAGTCAAGTGATCAGAGTCCACAGATGTTTGGATAGCAGGCAACGTAGTCCAGGAGGACAGAAGGTGAGAGGGCAGGGAAGGGACCGGAAGGAAGGAGTGAAGTGACTGCCCGTGGAGTGACCTCCTCGACCTGGGAAACGAAGCCGTGTTACTGCTAATCCACACCGACCCTGTCAGGGAGACCTTGCTTCTGGGCTTGGGGAGGTTAAGTAATCTGTCCAATGTAACAGAATGAATAGTAAGACCGAGAATCGAGGCCTGACAGTCCCCAGAGCCCCTGTTCTTTGCATCAAACTGTGTTTCATCCAATAGCTCAGAGATGTTTTGTTCAAAGGACCAAGTACTCAGCCCCATGCCAGGGCTTTGTTTAGTAGCAGGAAGTTTTGTGGGTCACAGATCAGACAACCTGCGATTTCTGGGACAATCTTTATTTCACATGATTTGTCTTCTTGTCCTCATAATCCATGGAGAGGTCTTGGAAATTCCAATCTTTGAGCACACAGACAACTTCCAGAGTCCCTCCTGCACCCATAAGTCATAGAAGTTTGTCACCAGCATGTGAGCCTCCGATTTTGGCTTGGATTCTGAGGGGTCTGTGTTTCATCTCAACATCCTTCCTATGAATAGAGCAGGCACCCCCTACATCCGATGTTTCTCTCCCATCTTTCTAAAGGCAAGGCTTGTACCTTATTCATCTCTAAACTCCTGCACCCAAGGCAGGTTAACTAGGGTGTGTGCAAACCGTGTCAATGGACCCCAATTCATGGGTGCCCAGGCCTCTGGCTTCCCCAACCACAGGGTGTGTGACAAAGACTGGATCCCAGGAAGCAATTCCAAAAGGAATGAGTGTCCAAGGGGCTACAGATCAAGAGATCAGACACATTCTGCCCAACCCAAGGAAAGGAGCTGGAGCCACACTTGTTCTATTAGGCTTCTGCCCTCCTGTGCAACAGCAACGAAGAATGTGAGCACAAAATAATCTCCCCATGAGCTCATCCTGCGCCACCTCAAGGCTGTCCCCTCCCCCCCTCCGAAAGGTAAACACATTTCTGGAGCATCAAGTAGTAACATCACCTGGTGGCCCTATACCTTGTCAGGTAAGACAACTTCATATGTTGGGGCCACCCATTAGCTTGCACTCCTCAGTATAACCCTAAATTTCCCAGCCCTGAAGACACACTTGGCAAGCAGGATCTGGTGCAGGTGCCCAAGAATGGTCCTTCCCGGTCCTCTCAGGTCGCGTAGTCCTCTTCCAATGAACTCTGAAATTCCAGCCTTTTCCAATCTGAGCCCTAACTACCAAGTCGCACTCACTGTGGACTTGGGTTTCCCCTGTCTTGTCTATTCATAGCCTCTGATCCTTTACTTAGTCAAAGTCAGGGTCTCTGTAGATTGCTGTTTCTGGTGTTCGCAATAAATGGAGCTGCCTAATATTTAGTCATTCAACAAACACTTCCTAAGTCCTTACTGAGCTCCAAGCTTTGGGCTTGGTGCTGGGAAATGAAACTCTCCCACAGAGCTTCCTCCTTGAAAGAACTATCCACCTGCCAGGGCAGATAAGACACAAGGTCCACACTTATGGGGACAATATGGTACAATGGCAACCCCTCACAGCTCAGAGCAGCACCATACCTCTGGGAAGCCTTCCTCAGCCTCCTCCTGCCCCCTCCATCTTGGCCAATCTTCCTTGGATCCCTGCACCCTCTCACAGGTGGGTACCCTGTTTCTCTGAGCCTGTAATTCCTGAGGGAGGGAAGGTGCCTTGTTTTTCTCTGTCACCATCACCTCATGATGAGCCAACCACAGAGTAAACACTGAATCAGAATTTGTTGAATTAAATAATAAACATTGTTGAGTACCTCCAGGCTTGTGTGTATGCATGTGTGTGTGTGTGTGTGTGTGTGTGTGTGTATGTGTGTGTGCGGGAAGGGGTTGAGAGACAGAGTTTCAACATTTAAAGCCTCTCAGTGCCTCTTTCGGGATGGGAGGGTGCTGCAAGTGGGGGGTGGAGGTTGACAGCAGAAGGGTCAGCTGAGGGCTCATCACACCCTCCCCTCTTCCGGTCAAGGGACCAGCAGCCCCCTCTGCCCCAGATCCAACATTGTGTCCTGTGATTATTTTCAACCCACAGAGGAATTGCTTTGAAAGATTTATGTTTCCAACTTGCTTTGGGCCTGGCAGAGTTTGATTAAGACCTACACAGAACAAGAAACCTCAGGTCTGCTGTTTTCCATCAAAATCTAGGCCACAGAGGGAGGTTTTGGGGTTGGTAGGTCCCGCTAACCCAGCTATTGTTAGTAACCGCGTCTGCCATCACGACAGCCTCCAGGCGAGCCTGCTGGGGCTACAGGCTGGGACAGGCAGGGCTGGCGATTCTTCAGCTCCCTCCCCGACACATGGCAGCTGGGTGAGGAGGTGTTGGGGGTGGCGGGCTCAAGTAGTGTCCAGGGTCTTCCAGTCTCAGTGGCAGAACTGAGACTTTAGCACAGATCTTGGAGTTGAAGTCAAAAATATGCACAGCACAACCCAGATTGGCTTTATTTCACATGACTGTCTCCATCCTGCTCATAAGATTCCCCACCCCGCCACCCCATCCCCCACTAGGGAGTGGGAAATAACCTTGGTAGTTGGTAGTTATAGGCAGCTCCATGTCTTCTGGTTTAAAACCATCCCTTTTCAGTCAATGCAGTATTTGGGGGTAGATTCCAAGGTGGCATCTGGGTACAGAACAGAACCACGGGACGCAGTGGCTTGCCCATGTCTTGCGCCACACACAGTTGAAGGAACTGGGTGGTCTCTCCATCTGCCCCGCCCCTCCCACCATGTCCAGAAGAACAAGCAAGAATTCACACCTTTGACAAGCCATGGGAAAGGGGCAGAGCTCCTGTGTCCGGATTTCCTTCCATGTCGCTGTTTGGCCACCACCTGCCACATGGGGTGAGGGGGTTCCCCTTCTCCCTCCTGCTGCACAGCACCTCTGTGACATTACATTCCTAATTTTCATGTCTCTGGGGTCCAAATCCTCCAGCCTCCATTTGAAGAGTAGAGGAGATTGTTGGAATTTAGAAATCCCTTCTTTCTCCTAATGAAACCTGACTATTGTCTTGTTCTAGACTCCCCAAAAGCTAACTTAATGATACAGACAACCCCTAGAGACTTGGAAGTTCACTGGCTCAAATGGTGGATGCAATTAGAAGAGAATTAGAATATGTGCCCATTTGGTATTTTCAAGGAACGTCGATGGGTAAACTGTCTGACTCGGGGTCACCCTCCCCTCTGTGTGTTCTGTCACCTGCCTTGGTGGTCTTAGAGGCAGCAGAAACTGAGAGGCACAGGCAAATATGGCACCCTGGATAATGGGCTGTATGCAGAGTGACCGATACAATGCATTGCCAAGCCTGAATGTTATGAGCATTTGTACCAGAACAACAGGCATATACAGGGACTGTCAGAAGTAAACTGGGACATGAGATCAGTCTGGTATAAGCTACAGATGATGGATAGCACAGATGCAATCCTCTTCCCCTTTGGTCCCTGTGCAGCCCTTTCTCCTGCCTCGTGATATCTGGAGACTTCACCTTGAACCCTAGCTGCCCTTCTCCCACAGAAGAACAGATCAGCGCAGAGCTCAGCTTCGGAGTCACCCAGACTGGGTTTGAAATCTGCCTTTGCCTGTGTGAGTTGTTTAATTTTTCCGAGCCACATTTTCCTTGTGTGTTAAATAAGAGTAATACAGGATCGTGGAGTGGGGGAAGCAAATGAAATGACATGTGAGATGATGACCATGTTACTTGGATCATAGCAGGCGCCCGATGATGGGTGAGTAGCACCATGGCTGCTGAGGTCTTCACTTGAACAATCATGGAAACAATGACTTTCCAACCTTTGCCAAGTGCAATCCCAATGGTTCTTTCAAGTCCATTTCCTCATTTGATCTGTTTCTCCCTCCATATTCCTATATTCCTTTGTGCTCACTCATTATTTTCTTTTTGTTTTAGAAAGCAAGATTTATTGAGAGGACAGAAAAGCTCCCGCAGTGGGAGGGGACCTGAGGGGGTTGCCCCATTTGTTATTTCCCCGCTTGCCCTGGCTTGGTCTCAAGGATGCCCCACTCAATGACCCATGGCCCACCCACCAAATGGAATCCCCCCTTTGCCTCATCTTGAGCCTATTGGTGCCTAGAATAACCTCCCATCATTGTGGCCAGAGCTCTCTAAGTTTCCTATTCTCTATGTGGCTGCCTCCTCCACTGGCTGGGAGCTGTGGGGTGCAGACCCTGGGTCTAAGTCACCTCAGTGGTCCCACAGTAGAGCACATGGCCTGGCTCAGTGGGCTCCCAGGAGATGATTTAAAAATTAGAACATAAAGGAAGGAGCAAGGAAAATAAAGGATGGAGCAAAGACAAGACCCTCCTTGCCTACCAGGAGCTCCCCAGAGATGGGGAAGGCTGAGACAGTCACTGAAAAATTCCAACAACTGTGTGATCACAAGTACCTATTGGGTACAGTTGAGTGGGGATGAAGAAGTGAATGGAGCAGAACAATAGGAAAATTTTCAGCACTACACAAAATAAACCAAAGTTCTGGTAAAAAGAAATGTGCTCATGATACCATCAACACTGTGCTACAAGAGAGACATCTCAATTTTATCACATAAAAACCTAGGCTCAGAGAAGTGACATCCTATATCCGATGTCTCATAGCCCAGCATCATTTTTCACATGTAAATGAATGCTTTAGAGGCCTTGCAAGAGGCTGATAAGAAAGAAATTGATGAAAAAGGCAAAATAAGAAGACAGGGCCAGTTCTTAGGTCCCAAATGTTCAGAATGAAAATCTCAAATTTCCCACACACTTGGACCATGGGATTCTCCCCATATCTTGGGGTAAGCATCCTGCTTTGGAAGTCTTAACAAGAGAGAGGAGCTCAGTCACCATGGGTTTCTGGTGGCCAGAACCGGGGGCCCACCCTGCAGCTCAGTGACATTTGCTAGTTTTAGCTGCATCCTGTGAGTCATGCCCAGCCCAAGCTTTGGCATATTTTGCTTTCCTCGTGAAGCTGCAGCAGGGAATGGGCCATGCCCCTGCCCTTTGAGATGCTGGGCGTCTTCCGTTCACTCTGCTGCCATCTCCAGTGAATGTGTCTCTACTTATTCATCTACTGACTCATTCATTCGCTCAGTCACCCAATTCATTTGCTCAGTCACCCACTCATTCATTCCTGTGTCCGCTCACTCAGTCATTCGCCCACTCTCACTCATGTGGTCCTTCCCAGAGTCACTGAAGTATTCACCTGTTTATTTGTTTGTTCACTCATGTATTCATTTATTCACTCTTCTCTGAGTTCCTGCTCTACACAGTTATCGTACTGGCATCACAGACCATCATGACTGCCGCCCTGCAGTATGGCTCCCCATGGGCCACTTCTTTGCCCAAACTTGAAATCCTTCCCCACCGCTTGCCAAAAAAAAGCCCAAGTCCTTTGGTTGGTACTCAGAGCCCTCCATGGGAAGGTCCAGTCCCTCTCCAGGGCTTCAGGGCTCTTCCCTCACTCCCTCCCAGCCAGGCTGTCACCCACCTATCTTAGACGTGACTTCCACATGTGTGGATTCAAACAATCAAGGGTGGAAAATATTTGAAAATAAATAAACAAAGAATAACAATACAGCCGGGCTCGGTGGCTCAGCCTGTAATCCCGCGCCTTGGGAGGCTGAGGTGAGTGGATTGCCTGAGCCCGCGGGTTCGAGACCCGCCTGGGCAAGCAAGACCTCATCTCTACAATAAATCAAAAAAATTAGCTGGGCGT
>CAUYQG010301594.1:0-46913 GCA_963574415.1 Tarsius wallacei | reverse complement strand
CGCCTGGCTAATTTTTGATTTATTGTAGAGATGAGGTCTCGCCAAGTTGCCCAGGCGGGTCTCGAACCCGCGGGCTCAGGCAATCCACTCACCTCAGCCTCCCAAAGCGTGGGATTACAGGCTGAGCCACTGAGCCCGGCTGAGATTTTATAATTTTTAAAAGTACTTGGTAGGCTGGCCTCCCATATTTATAAGTCTTTTTTTTTCCTTGAATTGTCCTGAATTTCTTGCTTATTTTTCTCATAGGAATTGAAGACTTTTAAATTAGCTTGTTTAGTTCCAGGAAACAAACAAACAATAAGACCACTGTATTTTTAGTTTATATTTTCTTAAATTTACAAATCAAAATTTTAATTTAATTTTCTAGAAAAAAATAAGCAAAAGGTTTTGTTACTATTACAAGAGAAATTCTGTTTTGAAAAACAGTTTGTTTAATGACATTTAGTGTAATTTGATTTTAAATTTGTCTCCATGTCCTTGATATCTATAATTCTATGTTGAAATTGATTATAGTTGATGCATTTGGCAAAGAATTGAGCGACATTCTGAGTAGGGTAAGAGAGTTTCTCACCACCCAGCTGTGTCCTGCTTGGGATGTGGGTTGTCCCTTTGCCCATCACCTACATGCTGTAGATGCACTCTGAATGTTAGTTATTTAGCAGCCGGCTCATTAGTGTTTTTGTTCAAGTAATTCTTATTTTCTGTTATAATGGGCACAAAATGCAGGAGTAGTTATGCTGACATACTGTTGTAATTGTTTTATTTTATCATTGATCACTGTTACTCTCTTACTATACCTAATTTACAAATTAAACTTTATTCTAGATACATGTATATAGGAAAAAACATTGTATATGTAGGGGGTGGTACTGTCTGTTGTTTCAGACATCCAGTGGAAGTCTTGGAATATATCCCCCACAGATAAGGGGGAACTACTGTATGCATTATGGCTTTGAACGAGAAAAATTGAGTGTAATTCATTTTTCATGTACAACTGGTACTATTCATATACAATGTATAGGTACTATTGCAATGGAAATTAAGTTTTTACCTACCTATAATTTACTATAGTATTTGGCTAGAAATTGGATGATTCATTCTGTTACTTCTGTAGAAAGGACTGTAGGTCACTGAATGGTCATATATTTGAACAAAGTAAAAAATACTGTCTAAATATGTACTGTCTATTGTACTATGCCAGATCCTTTTGTACATACTGTGTTATTTAATTCTTGCTATGATATGAAGTTGGTATTATTATCTCAATTTTTACAGATAAGATACCTAAGACTAAACACCAAACAAAAACATGCAGCTAATTTGTGAAAAAGAAACATTTTTATGTCTTATGTATCAAGCACTAGTTTAACCAGTCAAATATATGAATTAAGCCTATTTTATGTTTGAGAGAAGTTGGATTGATACAAATAACTATGAACTTTTGTATATATTTTATAAAATTATGCACACAAGTATTTTTGTTTTCATATATGTTGGCATATATATATAAATGCAACATTTTTAAAGTGTGACATCCTAAGGAAGATGTTTATTATACCGTAAAAGGTTTAAAATCAGTGTTTAACCTTGTTATTTATACTCCCACCATAAAAACAAACTTAAAACTATTCATAGAAATATTTTCTATGATTATGGTAATATGGGGGGCAGGGAGGAAAAGGGATGGAGAGGGACAGAGAGAGGGAGGGAGGGAGAGACAGACAGAGACAGAGAGACAGACAGAGAGAGAGAAGATAAAGGTTGGGAATAATTGATATTAGAGCAAGAGAGAGGGTTTCCAGGTTTGTAGGTCAAGGAAGTGTGCTAGTCATGATACATCTGAGCTTCATCGAGAACTTCAACAGTGTCTTTCATCATATTCTTGTGTTTAAGGGCTGGATCCAAAAGAATTAGATGAATTAGATACCACCTTATTAGTTTGTACTCAAAGGCACTTGTTTAACAGATTAGTGCCAAGCTAGATAAATGTTATTTAGTAAACTAACATGAAAATGACTTGAATTCTAATTTTACTGGAAACTCTTGTGAACCAGCAATATTAAGTGGTCACCATTAATTTTAAGATGCGTTAATTACAGGTAAGTATGTAAATTACTGTACTTGCTGGTAATCAGATCACATCTGGAGTTCTGTGATCAATTCTGAGAACTGTTTTAGGCTAAGAGGATAGACCATAAGTGTGTTCGGAAGAGAAGTGATCAAAATAGTGCGTTTGAAATTATGTCACAGGAAGGAACTAGAATTACAGTTTTTCCCCCGCAACTGTCTGGAAGCATTTTTGTTATTGCACCTGAGGATGGAGTGCTACTGGTGTCTTCTGCATAGAGGCCAGGGATCCTCTCTCTCAACATCCCATAATGCACAGGACAGCCCCCACAACAAAGAATGATCCAGTCCAAAATGTCAGTAGTGTTGAGGTCGAGAAACCCTTTTCTTAGTCTAAGCAGGCTTAACTGTGACCCATAGTAAGAAAAAAAGTGTTATTTTACTTTGCAACCCAGGGCATATGCAGGAATAATTGAAATTACAATTACATGAGGCAGTACTTGCCCTGTTTTCATACCCCAGAGTGCATTGTACCTAGTAGACGTCTTCTACCCTACTCTATTTAATTAATAAATGGACAAAATGATTATTGATAAACCAGAATTTGAATATAGCTCTAAATAGTACCAGTGGGTAAAATTAAGCCTAATTGGTACAGCAGTATAAGATGGATTTTACTTTAAGTAAGAGGCAGTATTTTCTAGCTAACAGGCTATACCAAGAAATAAAATATTGCTTGGCTATATAGTGAGCTCCCGTCACTGAAGTTGTTTCAGGGGTTTTTAACTTGAGGTCTATGAATAGAATTAATAAGATCTTTGAACTTGGATGAGAGTATAATTATATCTTTATTTTCAAGAAATACATTTTTATTAATTTCTAACTGAAATGTAGTATTTTCTTCACTGGGTGAGTTTATACTTATATCTACTTTAAAATTAGAGTTGTACAAACCTACTCTAGATCACATATATTAACAAAGAAGCACTTCTATTACCACCTCATGGTTTTTAAAACAATAGTTTAATAATTTTATTTTAATGTAGTCCTTTGTGTTTTGTTTTATGCATTTACATTTTTTTATTTTGAGAACAAATTCATAGGCTTCACAAGATTTCCAGAGGGTGCATGGCAAAAATCAGTTATAACCCTGGATTAGAGGGGTGGCTTTAGGGTTGCATCTGTGTATCTGCACATGCATACAAATGTAGTTTTAAAATATGCTTTTGTTATAAACATAATCTTAAGTCACAAGTGTATAATTGCTCTTTTGTCATGTGGGTTTAATGTGTTCTTTAATTGATCATCTTTCAAATCCCCAGTCTGTGTATGTGTGTGTTATTAAAAAATAGTTAAGTTTTTTTTTTTTTTTTTTTTTGAGTTGTAGTCTCACTCTGTCACCCAGACTGGAGTGCAGTGGCCGCTCCTGGCCACTGCAGCCTCGACCTGCTGGGCTCTGGTGATCCTTCCGCCTCAGCCTTCCAAGTAGCTGGAACTACAGGCGCGTGCTACCACACCTGGCTAATTTTTTGATTTATTGTAGAGATGAGGTCTCTCCAAGTTGCCCAGGCGGGTCTCGAACCCGCAGGCTCAGGCAATCCAATTAGTTAAGTTTTTAAAGAGCACTATGGGGACAACTTTCACTTTTTGATTCTCCCCCCACCCCCAGTGCTGACTAAGGGGTTGGGCAGGTTTCTAATTCCAGTGAAGTCTAGCAGCAAAGCACTGATTTAACTTGCTTTGAAAGTTGGCAGGGTTATGGCTCACAAATGTGTGTCTGCTGTGAGCAGACAATTGTTAAGTAGATAATGCTGGCAGTTATAGCTGGGGCAATTTTGAAAGTATGTTGGCTTGTTGGTTTTCACAGCAGGCTGTGTTTTCTGGCAGGGTTTTATTTATAATGTTTAGATGTTGGGTACTGGGTGGATTTTTGTTGGAGTTCATAAAAAGGAAGGACTGTGTGAACGTGCATGCTTCTCTGCTTTGTTTTGTGGTTTAGAAATCTTTTGCTCTTCATTTGCAAGATGACCTTTTCCTGCTTTCAGTGAACTTGGTCTTTCTCAGTTTGGTGAACAAGCATCTATTACTTGCTCTAATACCTGTTAGAAGTACAGTGATTAGTTTACATTGCCCAGGTGGGCATTGCTATGTGTTAGAGCTTATGCCTTTACTTTCTGACAAAAACGATTTAACAGTCTTGTGTTCTAAAGACCAGATGCACACATGCAGGTGCAAACTCTTCCTGGGTGTAGATTGAATCTGTGGGGGTTGCTCTCAATTGGCTGTATACCAGTTTACATTCCTACCCGCAGAGTGGCAGTGCCCTGTAGAAGTCTGTGCTGTTACTGTTCCCATTTTATGGATGAGAAAACTGAGATTAAAGATAAGGCAAACTCATAAAATGTTTCTAGAAAACTCTTGAGTTGGGAAGGTCAGAAAATTATAAAGTAATTAGTGATAATAGAAACAGAGTTTATGGGCGTATGTAACCCACAGGAATGGGGAGTGGGAGGAGAGGGTTGGGAAGTAAGTCCCTTGGGATGGATACTTTGGGAAGAAAAAGCATTAGCCTGGTGAAGAAATGTTATGGCCATTCTTCTTCTTTTTTTTTTTTTTTAAATGCTTCTCAGAGTATTATTTGGCTTATGAAAGTGTAAGATAATAATGGCCACAAAAATGCAAGTAGTGATGCTGACACATTATTATACCTGTTCTATTTTATCATTGGTTGCTGTTACTCTCTTACTATGCTTAATTTATAAATTAAACTTTATTATAGATATATATATATAGGAAAAAACATAGTCTGTGTAGAGGATGGAACTGTTTGCCATTTCAGAAATCCAGTGAAGTCTGATCAGGCGCCATGGGGGGTGTGAGCCAGCTTGTATTCTAGTGTGAGTGGGAAGAATACCTGTATTCTAATGCCAGGCCTGTCTAGGCAGCTGATAGCTGCAAGTCACTGATGATTTCTTTCTCTCATGCATCCATTTAGCCATTTATTTTTCTGAAACTCCTCTTCAACTTGTAAGATCAAAGAAAAATAATTAGTATAAAACTCCCTTTAGCAGATAAAATGCCTGTTGCAGGAGGTGCATCAGACGTAGGCTGCCAGATGTAGGCGACATGGGCTCAGGTCAGGGGCCAGCTTACTGACTGTTCCTTGGCCCTGCTGCTGGGCAGGCTCTTTCATGGTGGCCAGTGCGTTTTACCTCTTTGGACCTTCTATTTTTGCTCTTTAGTGGTGATGAAAATTGTACCTAACTCTTAGCTTTGGGAATTAAATGCGTAACTCTTAGTACCTGGTACTAATCCCTTAGTATATGTTAATTATAGTGATTATTATTTCTTGTTGGTTTGGTTACTACACACCCAATTTTCAGGCTTAGGTACTTTTGTCAGTTTTCTTAGGTTTGATAAGATTCTGTAGACTTATATATACCAGCCATTGACCAGAATGTTAATCTGTTAATTCATTAAGGGGATAGTCTGATAATGGATATACTGTGTAATATCAGACTAAATAGTTAATTTGTTAACACTTATGTAGTGCGGATGAAATAAAATCAAAGTTGGTTTTTATAGGCTACTTTGATTTATGCTTGGTAGAACCTGAAAAAACTGTTTCTTAAAACATCAACAGGCATACTGTTACTTTTCTGCCAGGAAGGCTACTGCTTGGCGAAGACTCTTGCATCTACTTAGTCCCTTGGTTTTTTTTTTTTTTTAATCTCTTAACGTTTTATGCAAGGTCAGTAGCTAGACAACATTAGTAAAGATAAGTTTGTGTTTGCAGCTTCCTTTTGTACAATAAAGGGTGGTAATTTAGATGTCAGGGATTTTCATGAGGATGGTTAAGTCGATGGTCTCCCCCTTTCCTTGTTTCCTTTACCAGTTCACTGCGGATTCTTGGTGCTCTTCCTAGTGTCCCTGGGCATTCCCTCTCATCCTTGCCAGCCACTGGTGACGCTTCTGTTTTTCTGTTGATTCTTTAAAATTTGGTAGTTTGGAATTATTTATTGACAATTCTTAGGGAAACTGATGCTTTCTTGTTTCTTAGGATCGTTTGGTATATCTATACAGTTTTATTCTTGTCACAAATAACGTAAAACCACTTAGTTAGCAAAATGACTACCATGGAGATTAATTTGCTTTTTTGGCTTAACTTCTATAAGGGTGAGTCTTTGGAGGAGCCCAGGAATAGTAATTGGAGTAATTTGCTAATTAATATTTGAGACTGTTAGGTGTAATATAAAGATGGTTTCAGGGTGGTAATGGTGACAGTATCAGAATCCTGGGCTAAAAATGTGCTGCCTATGATAAAAACTTATACAACTAAGTTTGCATAATAATTTTTGTTTTCTAAAGTGCTATTTTAGGAGTGTGTGGAAGAGGTAGTAGATAGAAGAGTAGAGACTGAAGTGGAAAGATTTTGAATGATTCCAGAGAGGTGCAGCCAGTGGACTCGGGAGAAAGGGCATGGAGGAGAGCTGGGGAGAGTGCAGAGGTCAGGCCAATGGTGTCTGCCACAGTTGGTGCGCCGGCAGTCATTAGAAAAATTAACAAAGACACACAGGTTTATAGTGGAGGAGCATCTTTCACATGCACATTTGGTTATAAAAGTTTTAACTAGCGTGGCGTTGGAAACATTTGAAAAGGCTATTCATTTGGCTCTGCTTGTTTCTGGATTCAGATCAGATGAAGAGGCTGTTGACATAATTTCTGAATGACTGGAGTAAAACTCCTACTCATAGAGCTCCCATTTTGCTGACTCCTTAAGCTTTCTCAGGTCTTTACCCCCAAAACCATGGCCCTCCTTTACTCCAGAATCTATGATTCATTGTCATTTTTAAACACACATACTCATTTATTTCGTAGTTTTCACTGGCACAGTGGGGAGCAGGACAGTCTGGCAAGCACAGTAAAGCTTCAGGGCTAGAGATGTGCCTTACTGTCTCATTTTTTGCTTTACTTTTCCTGTGGTTTATACAGTTGTTACCCCATTCTAATACAGGTTGAATATCTCTAACCCAAACATCTGAAATATGAAATGTTCCAAAATTGTAAACTTCTTGAGTGCCAGCATGATCCTCAAACAAAATGCTCACTGGAGCATTTTGGATGTCAGATTTTCAGATCAGGATGCCAAAGTGTATTCCAAAATCTGAAAATACTTGAAATCCAAAACATATCTGGTCCCAAGCATTTCAGATAAGGTATACTCAACCTGTATCCCATTTCCCCTATGATTCTTCAGATAAATATTTTTTAGTTAATAATTATTAGTAAAAGAGAGGTTAGGGAATTGGGGAAAAGTAAAGAAAGGCTTAAGTGTGACGGACTTTGAGCGCCACAGAAATGATTTGACTTGTGAGAGAATGAAAGCCATTGCAAAGTAGAAAGCTAAGGAATGATGTGTTTGAACATGATTTCAATTGGATTCTGGATTTATTTTGATGGTTTAGATGTGGAAGGTGAGAGAAGAATTGAGGATGATTCTACTGGTACAGCGGAATATTTACCCTTGCTTGAGGCAGTGAAAGTGATCTGTGAGTTAGAAATAGTCTTTGGGATTTTGTTGGAAGTTGTGCTTTTTTCCAGGTTCAAGAAAATAATGAGAAAGGGCATCCCACAGTTGTGGGCTCTAGCCTACCTTGCATTGCAATAGGGAATATGTATGACTAGAATTCCATTGTGCTTTTTTCTGGGAGTAAGATTTTTAGGTGGATTAAATTGCATTCATTGATTTTTGGGCAAGTAGCTCATTGAAAATATTGTAGTTATATATTCTGCAAAAATTAAGTATTCATTTATTCACATTCATGGTAGAATTTGGATTGGCATTTCCCTCTTGCTTTTAAAAAGAAGTCTGCTCATTTAGGCCTTAGAAACACAGAGCCAGAAGGGACCTCAGGGGGCAATATAGGCATGGGCTTTGGAGTCCAGTGGATCTGTGGTTTAATTCTGAATCTGCCACATCCCAGCTTGATCATGGCACTCACACTGTATGAGTTTGGGTGGCCAGATCTTGAAACAGGGTTTTAATAATAATATCTGTTTAACTGCATTGTTGTAAATATTGCATGTCATGGTGTGCCTGGCACTTGTAAGGACTTGATGGATGTCAGCTGTGGATAACATCAGCTACTCTATAGCCATTATTTCACACATGAGACAAGTCCGTCTAAGAGAAATTGTGAGTAATTCGTCCAAAGTTACAAACTAATCTTGAAGATCAAAAATTCCCTCTTAGTTTGTCTCAGATGTTTATGATAAAGAAACATTTTCAAAAAAGTGATGAATAGACTTTTTCCTTTATTATGTTATAAAAAGCAAATCCTTCGGAGTGTTGTTTTTCCAAAAATGTATCATTTTGTTTTCTTTTAGGATTTGGAGTTCCATGGAGTGATGAGATTTTATTTTCAAGATAAAGCTGCTGGAAACTTTGCAACCAAGTGTATTCGGGTCTCTAGTACTGCTACCACTCAAGATGTAATCGAAACACTCGCAGAGAAATTTCGACCTGACATGCGAATGCTGTCCTCTCCCAAGTATTCACTCTATGAAGTGCATGTCAGTGGAGGTTAGTGCATACAGGCAGGGTTGGTAGAGGTGTGGCCTGACCTGTTAATAGCTTGTCCAGGGGCATTCTAATCATGTATACTTCTCATCTTCCTATTTTTGTTTCTTAGAGGGTAGAGGAGTAGTTGGCAGGCTGGTAAAACTTTATGTCTGGGAAGTGCTCTTATTAATCCCTGGCACATGTATTTGTTAGAAGTTAGAATTAATACATTAATTTTACATGTGCATATTTCTCCAGTCAAGTAGCATGACATTTACCCAATATAATTTGGTATCACATACATTGATTATATAGTATGCTACCTGCTTCTTGAGATAATATCATAAGTAATTTTGACCCAGTTAAATATCATATGGGCATGAGTCATCAGTCTTGCTGTAATAGTTTTGCATTCTGAAACTACATTTTCATTATTCTTTGGGAATAATTAGGGCATCTTAAGGAAACCTCTTTAGATATTTAGTAATTTCTTCTTGTATTAACATTAGACATTTCTGAAAACAATTTAGATAGCTACATCAAATGACAACTTAAGTTGCACGAATTTAGAAAAATAGAAAATAAATTTATAACATTTTTGGGGGGTGCTTTGGGAAATGTTGAGTAACCTGTAGAAAAAAAAACAAATTACAATTAGTACAGCAAATAAAGGATTATGTATAGCACAGACCCAGTTTGAGTACTCTTAAAGTTCCATCCACAAATCTTTTTTGAACCTTTTTTTACTTAAAAGATAGAGCTTTCTTTGGAATTAGACGAAACTACTAGTAATGTGTGGAATTTTCAGGTGTGACTGAATATTCCCCCAGTAATACGTAAGTCAGACCTTTTTAAAAAACTACATTTTTTAAGGTTATGAGGATGCCACCTTCATATATAATACCAGAACAATAGAGGATGTTTTCAATTTTGAATGATTTTTCTGAATTTGAGTTTTTCCTTTATCTTAGAGTCTTTGTAGCTAGGTTGTAAAGAAGAAGAAAATATCTCTCATTTCTACCTCTTTCTCTGTCTGTGTTGTTTGGTTAGTTTAATACGACCAAGTGAAGTCTTTGAAATAATATAAGACTGGAATTTGAAATCTAAATTTTGGATGATTTTGATTTTTTTTTTAAAGAACTTTTTTCTTTATATTTTCTTTACTAGATTGTTTCTTATTTAAAAAGTGAAAAGTATCATTGGTTAGGGGTGAAAAGAAAAATGTTGAAATATAAAGGAAGTGATGTCTTCCCTACTCCCTCAGGTACCCTTCCACCTTCAAGCTTAGAGTGGTGGTTTTTTCCACCTGTACTTCAGGTATGAAGGAAACCCTAGCATTACAGGTTCTCAATCTTTTTCGGGTCACGGAACCCTTCATGTCTCAAAATTTTTTAATGGCACTACTAGGTCAAAGGAAATATCTAACAGTCCATTTTTTTAAGTAGTTAGATTCAGACAGGTTAGTATGTATTTAACAGCTGACAGCATGGTAGATGTCTAAAAAAATACAACACATGAAATGAAAGGATGGCTAAAGTTTCAGTCTTCCTCATGGTTATTCTTAATCACAGCTTCTCCCTTATGGAGCAGGTATGCCTCTTAGGCCCTGCCAGGCTCCCCAGACCCTGGGACCCCTTGTTTCTTGTCCATGTTGATTTTTGGACAGTGCTCATTATTTATTTACAGCACTCTGGAAAACCCAGAGTGATTTGACACTGTTGAGGAGATGCTACACAGTCTCCTGCTGGGGTTCTACGGTGTCTGGCAGATGTACAGTGTTTCCCTTGAAAATTTGTGATGTGTGCTTAATTGTTAATGTTTTTTATAAGTTGTACTTTTTGGTCTACTATAAATTTTACAATAAGAACAACTCAGTAATTTTGATTTGTAGCAGAACTTCAAACTTATTGTTCTATCCCTAATTTGTTACTCTGGTTTTCATTTCTCATCTTTTCAGTTGATAACATATTTTAAAATTATGTCTATATTGTGTTAGTCAGCATTACTATTTTTGTGTAATATTTACTAAAAGCCTCCATAAATCTATTTATCTTTGAAATTCTTTCTGGTGACTCTTGAGTCCTTTATTTAATACTTCTTTAGCTGGTCTCACTACCTCCTATTTTATACCAGCTAATTTTACCGTATCCTGTGTTTAACTACTTAAAAAATCTTTGTCAACATGATTAGCAGTAGTAACAGCAATATCATTATCATCCTCATGGTGTCGTTGTTTTTTGTTGTAGGGATAGGAAACTATTGCTCTTTTAAAATTTAAAATTTTGACATGGCATTGAAAGTGCTTTATCAAATTAGTAGTTCTCTTCCCCTGCGTGAGGCTATAATTAAGATACCTTATACCTTACTTATGCTTTTCCTCCTACCTATTTTTCTGACAGAAACAACTCATCCTTCAAGTCCTGGCCTGGTCTGTGTTCTGTGTATCATTTCATTGGGTAACCTAACTCCAAAGCGATCCTTCATCTGTACTGCCTCACATAGTGGTTTTATTGTTATAGATTATTACTAATATAGCAAGAGTCCTGTTATCCAAAGATACTTAATACCTGTAAACGGCCCCTTAAAAATAAACACATTTAAAACTTGGATTAGGGCTGGACATGGTGGCGTGTACCTGTAGTCCCAGCTACTCAGGTGGTTGAGCGGGGAGGATTGCTTGAGCTCAAGTTTGAGGACCAGCCTGGGTAACAAAGACCCTGTCTCTTTAAAAACAAAACACCAAAAAACTGGAATCAAATTTTATAGTACATAGTGACAAAAAGGTTTAGTAGCGACCTTTGAAAAGTGAAGTCTGTCTCATATTTAGCAGTTATAGTTTCTTTTTTTTTTGAGTTGGAGTCACACTCTGTCACCCAGACTGGAGTGCAGTGGCCGTGAGCGGCCACTGCAGCCTCTACCTGCTGGGCTCCAGCGATCCTTCCGCCTCAGCCTTCCAAGTAGCCGGAATTACAGGCGGATGCTACCACGCCTGGCTAATTTTTTTGATTTATTGTAGAGATGAGGTCTTGCCAAGTTGCCCAGGTGGGTCTCGAACCCGCGGGCTCAGGAAATCCACTCACCTCAGCCTCCCAAAGCACAGGATTACAGGCTGAGCCACAGAGCCCGGCTCAGTTATAGTTTCAAGTATGGACTAACAATACAAAGAATCCGAGCTGTCTTCCTTGACTTGCGTGTGACTGTGGGCTTGATCATGAGGAGCAGTGTGATTCTAGACTTGAACCAGTATTCCTCAGAACTTCTTCCAATCTTGGAATGTCAGATCGTTTTCCTACAAGGAGCCTGTGTTATTATTCACCCTTGTCCATTGTGTTTTGAGGTATTAATTGATCTAACTGCCTGTTCCTCATTTATTGCTGTCAGAGTTTATGCTTGGGGCAGTTTTTAATATCACTTTCATCAGCATTGAACAGTCTTGACCTTTTCTGCAAGGTGTAGGATTTCACTTTGCAGTTAGTATGCCTGATAGGCACTGTCATATGCATTCTGACTGGGATGATTGTGACTGACAGGATGCTGGGCAGTGGGCAGGGCTGGGCAGTGGGGAGTAATGTTTGAGTAGGGAATCAGTTTCATAAGTGTTGAGTTTGTCATTAAATATTTTCATTTTATGACATTTTATTTTTTTACTCAACCCTGAAAATACTGACTATATATTACTGATATTCAGGTTATGAAGTACTCCTGTGCACGTTTCTGAAATAGGCATTCCTGAAAAAGCTCACATTCTGCCAAATTGTACACTAACAGGTAGAGACTTTCAGAGAAATAAAGATATGGATAGGTCACTCAAAACCTGTTTAAGTTTGAAACAGTTCCTCAAACAGAAGTCAAAAGTATGAGTCTAGTGCATGAATTTCTCCAGGGGCTGAGAAGGAGTCCTGGGGAATGGGGCCTGACTTGTGTGTGGAGCTTGCAACATCAACTCTGTAGCTAGCTCCTATTTCCTTAGTTTTTTTTGCCCTGGAAATGGGTGTCTTGGCCAGTAGGAGCAGGTTCATTGTTCAGAGCCTTTGTCTCTCCATAGCCTCCAATCAACTGTAGGCCTCTGGTAGGTGGTCAGGCTGTGCAAGGCTGTCAGAGAGACCCTTAGCAGGGTGTGGTGGGCCTGATCAGTGTGCGTGGGAGATTTGTTAGGTTTCTAATAAAGAAAGAAGTGATGTACCACATATGCACTTTACATAAGAAACAGTGATGAAGCTTGAAGTTGGCAAGTTTTGGAGAGAAGGATTAGATGCGCAGAGATAGGAAGAAGAGTTCAGTAGTCACCTGTAAGACTGATTGATGATGGGCTGTTGCCATTGATTGGTAGAGTATGACTTTAATGTGATGAGAAAAATTTCATGACTCAGTAGTACATTATTCCCCATGTTTTCTAGTTGAGTGTGGGATAATTTGATTTACAGAAATCCGCCTGTAACAAAACCAAGGATACTTTTTTGCTTAGTTCATATATATTTCTCCTGTTTTCACAGTTAGGTCCAAATGTGAGAATTGCCCCGGTCAGTGTCTGCTCTGGACCCATGGTAGTGTACATACTATAGCAACAAAATATTGAATTAATTTAAACTATAATTTAACATTTTGAACATTACAGTGTTGTCAGCAGATACTTGCGGTAATAAAGTATGTCTGTAAAATTAAATGTGTATAAAAATGCTATATTACTGCCATTAAATAACCATAGCTTATTCTTTTTTTCTCTTTTTCCCCTATTTCATGTTTTGAAGAAGAAAGAAGATTGGATATAGACGAGAAACCTCTAGTTGTGCAATTGAATTGGAACAAAGATGATCGGGAGGGCAGATTTGTTCTTAAGAACGAGAATGATGCCATGCCTCCCAAGGTAGGACCCCTGGCTATCTTGTGCTGATCTTGGTCCAGGGCCAGATCTGACGGATAAACAGGAGATTGATATTTTATTACAGAAGTGTCTTCTCTTTTTTGATTCTCTTCCTAAACTCTTTTACCCTCCTTCCAGAAAGTAATGTCAAGGTAGCCCTTTTCTCTCTGCTGTATCCTTTGTTTCACTGAATAATTCCAGATACTGTTTCTCACTTTTTAAAAGAAGAGTTATGTACGCTTTTGTTACTGAGAGATTTAATGATCAAGTGAATAAAATCAGAATTGTTTTAATAAGAATCAAAAGGGAAAATAAAACTTTAATAACATTTATGTGTGAACTTCTAGATATAACTTAGTAAGGCACATTTAAAACCTTTTTGTATTATATGTGCAAGGTTAGAAGTTAGCAAACTTGCTTGGATGATATTCTTTCATGATTTTAAAACTCTCAGGTGGTAGGAATGGAATCCTCTGCTACTGTTCTTTTTTTGTGGAATACTATGTTGTTGATACAATTTGAAAATAACTGTATAGTTCTATGCTAAATTAAGTAGCATCTTACACAAGAATTCATTATTGACAAGTGGTAGCAAATGCAAAGTAAAGACTATTTTGAGAAAAATCTTACATTTAAGTTTTTCCCCAAGAGATTGGGAAAAGACTGCCATTAATCACTTTGAGCAGCAGAAAGCTTTCATTTTGTGCGATACCAGAGTTCCATGTTGAAGAGTCCTGGATGTATGTTGTAGCATGTGTTCTTGACCTTACTTGTAGTAGTGGCTTGTTGCATTTGCAGCAGATACATGTGGGTTAAGATGGTTGTCCATTGCTTGCTCTCCATGTGTCATGGTCATTGTGCACCACAGTCTCAGCTGTGGACCACAGACTTCATTGGCATGTGTTGGAACTCTTCTTAGTACCAGTGTAATGCTATAAGTATCTGAAGTATCTATGAATGGCAGTGGAAACATTCATGTTCTTTTCTCCCTTAGCTTATAAAGCAGGAGGCAGTTTTCCTTTCCTTTTACAATAGCCACTTTTTTTCTATTATGTGTAAAAATAATTTATGTGCCATCTGCTAGCAGGCTGCGGTTGTAGGTTAAAATACAAATTAAGAATTAGTAAGCAAATAAACAAGATGTGGAAACAAAGTTAGAATTTTTTGCACAAACACAATACTTGTGACTGCTTCATAAAAACCAATTTATGCCAGGCTCGGTGGCTCAGCCTGTAATCCTGTGCTTTGGGAGGCTGAGGTGAGTGGATTGCCTGAGCCTGCGGGTTCGAGACCTGCCTGGGCAACTTGGCAAGACCTCATCTCTACAATAAATCAAAAAATCAGCCGGGCGTGGTAGCGCATGCCTGTAATTCCGGCTACTCAGAAGGCTGAGGTGGAAGGATCGCCGGAGACCAGCAGGTCGAGGCTGCGGTGGCCGGGAGTGGCCACTGCACTCCAGTCTGGGCGACAGAGTGAGACTCCAACTCAAATAAAAAACCAACCAATTTATTATGACTACACTTAACATTTCCTTTGAAGTCAAAGAAAAACTTCTATAAAGTAGATACTGAATAGATAATGGTTTAAGCTATTTTCATAATTTTCTTAGGTTCCTTTTATTCAAATTACTTTATGCAAATTATTTGGAGTTTTTATTAATTGAAAATCAAATTTCATTATTTCCACCCCAGCTTTCTTACTGGCTTTGATTTTTTTGTTTTGCTTGCTTGTTAGTTTTAAAATGAGGTAAAGTGTATATATGGTGAAATGCACAGATCTTAAGAGTACAGTTCAATTAGTTTTGGTAAATGCACCCATGTAACTGTTAGCCCAGTCAAGATAAAGAGCACTTTCATTACTCTAGACCTTCCCGTGTTCCAGTAGCTGTGTTTTAGCTGCAACGTATGAAGTGAAGTTAGCTAAGCCGTAGGTAGCTGAATGTGATCTCTGTAGTGGTCGACATGGTGATAATGTTACTTTCATCAGAAGGCTCAAAGTAATGGACCTGAAAAGCAGGAAAAAGAAGGTGTTATCCAGAACTTCAAGAGAACTCTCTCAAAGAAAGAAAAGAAGGAAAAAAAGAAGAGAGAGAAAGAAGCAATGCGGCAGGCTTCTGATAAAGATGATAGACCTTTCCAAGGAGAGGACATGTAAGTTAATTTTGGAAGTATTCCTATTTCTTTGTGCTCCAAACCAGATGTTCTTATTACAGCAAACTTGTTAAATTATCAGGTAAATTATGAAAAGGATGCTTATCAGTCAGTAAGTTAATTTGGGTGTTCTCCCAGTTCTTGTGTGGAGGCTCTTACCTAAGCAGGCTTCGTTGCTGACAGTATCTGTCTTGCTGTGCTTGGAAAGACTCTTTGCACCCACAGTCTTGCTTGTTTTTCCTCTTCATCTTCAGTAGGCGTTCCCTCTCACTTCTGTGGTTGTGGTTTCTTAATTCCTCAGATATACTTAGGCCAGGGGGAAAGCAGATTTTCCCTTTTACGGTCAGATTGCCCTCTGGTTCCTTCCAACCCCACTCCTCATTCCTTAATCTGTCACACCAGCCCCATTGTAGGTGGACTTACCTTTTTGAAGGTATTTGAGGTTCTGACACAGCTGAGGGAGTAAGGGCACTCAACTGCCTTTTCATTAGAGTAGAAAGAGACATTGGGAGAAACTGGACTTTTCCCTGAATGTGGCATTTCCAGTTCCTAGTTCACCCTCAGAGACTTTCGGTTGTTTATTTGGCTATTGTCTGCTTTTTTTTTTTAAGTTGATGTCTCACGCTACCACCCAGCAGGTTGGAGCGCAGTGGCATGCTCACAGCCACCGCATCCTTGACCTGCTGGGCTCGGGTGATCCTTCCACCTCAGCCTTCTCGGTAGCTGGAACTACAGGAATGTGCTACCATGCCCATCAAATTTTTTGGTTGATTATAGAGCAAGATCTTGCTATGTTGCCTTTGCTGGTCTTGAACCTGTGGGCTCAGGCAATCCTCTTGCCTCTGCTTCCCAAAGTGCTGGGATTACAGGCATGAGCCACTGCGCCCAGCCCATCTGCTTATTCTTAAGCAGCTTGCTGTTGCCTTGGTATTGACTGCATAATATTCTATGTGTCAGTTTTTTGTTGCTGAAGTAATACACATTTGTTGTAGAAAGACAATATATAGATTTGCCAGAAAGGGTAAATAATTCATTTGACATCACATGAATCCAAAGAGGACCATAATCTAGTTTGTTGTTCTATACCAATGTATACATTTCATAAAACTTGTATAGAGAGGTGTTAAAAATATAACCACAGGCTTCTAAACTGAAACTTTTCACTTGATAGGTTTCCACTTAAATGTGTATATAGGGTCAAGACATGGTGGCTCATGCTTGTAATCTCAGTGCTTTGGGAGGCCAGTGTGGGAGAATTGCTTGAGGTTAGGAGTTCAAGACCAGCCTGGGCAATGAATGAGATCTCCATCTCTACCAAAAAAAAAAAAAGTTATTTATATTTGACAAAAACATTTGCAAATGATTGTATAATAGTCCATCATATAGTTCTTCCATAATTTATGTAACTGGTCTCTTCTTGGTATATTTATAGGATTTTTATTTTTTTTTAATATTATAAATGCTCTGGTGTGAGTTTTTGTTTCATGACTTCAGGGATTCATCTGATTATTTTTTCAGGGTGCATTCTAGAAGAATATCTAGGTGACAGGGTTTGGATGCTGTCGTGTGTTCTGAACCTATTGACAGACTGCCCTTACTCTTGTGCAGCCCATGAGACCTCTCATTTCCTTACCTGCAACTCTTGGAGGTTAAGGAACAGTATATTATCTCCACAGTATGTAATGCTATCCATAAATTTAATTAGTTTTTTCACTAATAGGCAACATTTTTCCACATGTTCTTTAGCCATTTATATTCTTCTGTTGCAGTGGCCTCTCCAAGACTTTTTCCAATTTATTACTTATTTTTAAGTTTTGTGTATTAGGCTAGTAACTGTTTGTCAGTGAATAATGTGTACTTTAGAGTGGAATTTGAGCCCATCAAAGTGGGTTTAGATATTAACCTACTAGACAGTGTTGCCTATGTAATCACTTGAGTCTAATATTTTAATGCAGTTATACAAGAGAAAAAAACTTGCTAAGATATATTGCTCATATATGAAAAATATCAAAGAAAAGGAAAGTTTAAAACAGCCTTTGTGGCTTGTTCTGTTTATCACTCTATTTACGGGATGATTAATTATTTGATTTAGAAAATGAACTACTTAAAATGAGTTTAGTTGTTCAACTTGATTGATTAGAAGCTTGACTAATTTTAATTGTTTTTTATGATTAAAAGTTATATCATTAATGTATATTTATCAGTTTAGTCAAGTGTATCCATTTTTCCATCTTAATATTATTTTCAGCTTATTCTGTATTTTTGGCTTCTTCACAGAAAATACTAGAGCAATTTCTTTTTGAAAATTTAACTTCAAGAAAGTGAATGTTGGTAAATCTTTTAGGTGTTAAAAAAGTCATTCCCTGTAATTAATTTGGGCTCTTCAAAATTTGCTGTAATTTTAAGACAGGATTTTACTAAGTTAAAGTACATTTAATCCTGTATTTCTTTCTTGTAGTCGGAATGTTATAGTATAATATCACTCATTCAGTCTGTTTTAGGATAACACTGGTGGAAGTTACTGAAATGTATAATAGATACTTTTTTTAGCTTTATTTATGAATAAAGTCACTATAAACTGTTAAAGATTTCTGCTTAGTTCAGTATATTAGTTTATATTGAGAAAAACTACATTCTTTATCACATAGTAATTAATTAACAAATAGTAAATAGTACATAATAGACTTATTAGGGTACAGATATAATCAAATAGCATCTGCCATTTTGATTTTTGTATGATTATAGTATATCTATTTCTATTTTTTTAATTTTGAGTCTGAGTCTCACTCCATTGCCCAGGCTGGAGTGCAGTGGTACGCTCATGGCTGTCCCAGTGTTGACCTGCTGAACTCCAGCAATTCAAGTAGCCTCCCATCTAGCTGGAACTACAGGTGCACACTACCGCGCCCAGCTAATTTTTTTATTTATTATAGAGACGAGATCTCACCAAGTTGCCCAGGCTGGTCTCAAACTCACAGGCTCAGGCAATCCTCTCGCCTTGGCCTCCCAAAGTGCTGGGATTACGGGCTGAGCCACTGCGCCTGGCCAGTATATCTATTTCTAATAAGAAAAAAATGCCTAAAACATTGTTGGTGTTGTTTTTTGTTCTTAAAGTGAAAATTCTCGACTGGCTGCTGAGGTTTACAAAGACATGCCTGAAACCAGCTTCACTCGAACAATTTCTAATCCCGAGGTGGTTATGAAACGACGGAGGCAACAAAAATTAGAAAAGAGAATGCAGGAATTCCGGAGCTCTGACGGGAGGCCTGATTCAGGTGCAAACTTGGAATGGCTTTTCTTTGCTATACCTGTTATAAGGAGCATTATTTAATTATACTTTTTAATATGTATATGACGCCTTCCTTAAGAGGTTACATGGATGATGTAATCTATTCATAACAAATGTGTACCATATGTGTCTGGTACACAATCAGTTTACCTTATTTAGAAGACTGTTGTTCACAGAGGGATATATTTAGTTTCCTACCTTTCTCCAATACAGTTCTTTTTATTTTAATTCTGGAAAATTTCAGATCTATACAAGAGAAGAGAGAGAAAGCTGTAATGAACCCCCAGGTACCTGTTATTGAGATTTGATAATTAACAACTCATTGTTCTTCTCTAGTCCAACATATATCACCCCTTTCCAAACTACTATTGTGAAGCAAATGCCAAAGTTCTCATTATTTCAACTATCAATATTTTGATATCTTTTCCTAAAGGATAAAAAGTCCTTTAAAAACTAAACAGAACATAACCACAGTACCATTAACACATATAAATTAATTGACAATAATTTCTTAATATTATGAAGTACCTAGCCATTGTTTAAATCTTTCTGATTGCCTCAGTTCTTTTATTGGAGAAAGGATCCAAATAAGCCTTACACATCACAATCCATGACCACTTGATTCTACCTCCTTAACAGAAATTGCTTAGGATTCCATTTCTTCTGAGCATATTTCAGTGTTCCTGACAGTCACTACCTAAGATGGAAGTTGGCCCACCCTAGCATTCCATGTTTATTTTGACCCTTACCACCCTATAACTGAGTCTTAATTATATATTTTACAGGACTTGATGTGTTGGTGATTTTAAAAATGTAGATTCCATAAATATTCTAATAGATAACACTTGAGACACAAATGATTGGGCCCCCCCCCCCACACACTGTATTGTTCTGTCAAGGATTTGAAATAGTTTATAAATATATTCGCCAAATGGAGAGAAAACACAAAGGTGAAAAAATGTAGTAAAAAGTTCAAAAAGGACAAGAAAAATGTCCAGAAATATCTACATGTGCTAACCACATACCAGACCTGAAAGCACTTTGTATGCCATAGGAAGGAGTTTGACATTACTACTGAAATGAATTTCTGAAGATGAATCCATGGTTCCCTCAAGGAATGTTCAAGTATGGGCTTACGGGTAGTGAGTCATGATAAAGAAAGCTAGCTTAGAGTATCAATTTTTATAAGTAACCTAAAAATTTTTTAGTGATGATATATGTTTCAATGTTGATTAAAATGCAACAGTATGTATATTTTTAAGATAAAATAGGAAGTTTTTTGCATGTCATTTAGCCTATGCCTCCAGATACTCATATTTATTTTTCACTGCCATTGGAGATGCTTTGATGGAAAAATGTGATATACTTTGTTAATAATAATAAGCTGCTGAAGAGTTGTAAGCTGGGAATTTAGAAAGCTTTCAATTTAGCCTAAGCTCTATATCTGGAGAGGTTACTGTGGAAGCAGAGTGGAAGATGAATTTGAGGGAATTCTGATTAGAAACAGGCATGCCCATTATAAGTATTGCATTGCCTATGTAAAGAAAAGAGTCCTCTGATCTCTGTAATTGACAGTAGGGCTATCAAGAGAGAAAGGATGGAAGGAATATTTAAGAAAGAAATATCAAACTGGAATAGACTAGATTTTATTGAGGAGGGGAGGCAATCAGGATGACAACCCAGTTTTTAGTTGGATAGGTGATAGATTTGCTTATATGTGTCATTTGAAGTAAGGACAGAGTATGAGATTATGCTAGACTAGTGACTGAGTGACTCTGAATTAGAGCAGTGCTTGGCAGTGTCAGATGGAGGTGTGGTTTGGGAGTGAACAGTGTGGTTGGGAGGTCTCATCACTGGGTGTGAATGAGATTTGTTGGGTACAAAGTATGCAGAGAATATAGAAACTTCAGGGAAAGCCATTGTTAAGAGGAGTTAGCAAAGAAAACAGGAAAGACCCCACAAAGAATTAGAAGGAGAAATAACAATGTCATAGTAGAGCTTGTCTATTAAAAGGGTCACTGGAGGCAAAAGGAACATTTTTTATTTTATATACTCACAGGAAACTCTAAGAACTAAATATTGTTAGCAGAATGGCTATTGGTTAATACTAAGGAAGTCAAAAGTATTAAATTGCAGGTTTTTAAAAAAATAACTTAAATGATAACAGCTCAATAATAACTTAATAAATAACTTGCTCAGAAAAAAAAATATCCTTATAACCTTGTGTAGCTATTAGCTTAGCTATCAGGTTGATTCTTTAATGTGGGTTGGAGCCATGGGCACGTGTGGGTATCACTTCTCTAAAAGTGACAACTGTCTGTCATTTTTTTCATCTCTTCACCCCGAGGATTGGTTCCTCAAGCTCTGATGACGGAACTTACATATCCTCCTTAACTGGGTCTTCTAAACTCACTTCACAACTGGTCAGGCATCATAACTCCCAACAAGCTTTGCCCTGGACTTCCCATTTTTGGTACTCAGGTATATTCACTTTGTGATGTCTTTAAAATGTAGTTGACCCCAAAATGCCCAGCTAATTGATTTGTGACACGTATACTCTTTTACCGGTTATTGTTGTGGTTTTTGTCACTGAGAAATTCATTAATAAAATTGTAGGAATATTTAGGGATTTGATCCTTCTTCTATCTTGTTTCTTAGTGCACAGTCTTGGGAACATCAGGGCCCTGTGAAGTGGTCCTGGGGTTAGGGCTCAGTTGGGACCTGGGACCCTTTGTGTACAAACCGAGAGCCTCAGTTTCTTTGTCTTCAAAGTGGGGTAACAATCTATATCTTCATTTTGACTTAGATATATTTATACAAATAGATTTTCGTCCATAATAGGGTCTTAAAATGTTGGCGTCTCTCTCTCCTTCCTTAGTAAGTCAACAATACCATGGTTTTATGCTTATAAACTAAAAAGCTTTCACATTAGACTGTATCCTTTTATTGCTTTTTTGTATATCAGAGTGTCTTAGCCCACACTATACTAAAACCAAATCATAGTTTTAGGCAGATGTTCTAAGACGTAGTAACAGTAATTTTGCTCAGTAGCTGAATTCGTTTGGCTGCATGGATATGAATTTTACAGCTGCCTCATCTCAATGTGTCCTTTTAAAAGTGCCACTCAAAATTAAGTTATCTGTAGGAACCTGCTGATTTTTAAAAAGTGGCTGGTAAATCCTGACCTTAAATTTTTGAGACTAAATAGTTTTTCATGCTCGTGGTCTACAACTTTGGGATCACAAGTACTTGTCTATTTAACAGATGTAAACAATTTGTTAAAAGAAAAATTAGACATCTGCCCTTTTGCTTTTTTGGGGGGTAGGGGACATCTAGGTAAGAAGACAAGGTCGTCTCTTCAACTTTCAAAATAGAATCTCTATTTTGCTCCTTAGTTGTGTTGCATATAGATGTTACCTCAGTCTACAAAATTGTTTACTCAGTCAGTTGTACATATGCTTTATAAAGTATTTTAAATCTGTATTTGGAAGTGGAGTACAATTAAATAAGGAAGGAGGTGCATTTTAGTGTGGTGGAATACACATATTACATGGGCTTCATTACTGTTGCTGATGTCCCCACCTTCACCCAAAAGCCAGGCACCTCTTTATAATGTGTGAGTGGCCTTTTGCCCACCTCTCCACACATACACACATGCTGGCATGTGTGCATACACACTCATACACACAGAACTTAAAACCTTCCAGTGACTCTCACTTCAGCTACAATAAAGTCCAAACTCACGATCTGATCATGGTCTGGGAAGTCTGGTCTCAGCTAGTCTCTGCCTTTGTCTTTCTCTTTTCCCCTCACTCTGTTTGCACTGACCGGTGAACCAAGCCATGCTCACACCAGCCCTGGACCACCTTAGCACTTGCTGGTCCTGTGTAAAAAGGCTTTTTCTTCAGAGTTTCAGATGTTGCCTCTGTCTGATCATTCAGGTTTCACTTCCAATGTTGGTTCTTCAGAGAGGTCTTGTCCAGTCACCCAAGCTCAAGAAGATCTTGGTCATTTTCTTTTTTAAACCATACTTACATTTTGCACAATGTATATCACTGTTGTAAATTATGTACTTGTTTTCTCGTTGGTCTTCTCCCCTTCTCACACTCCACCTCCCAACTAGAGAATGTCAGGTTATTTGAAGGCAAGAACATTATCTGACCTGTTGATTGCTATGTCCTCAGGACTGGAACTGTGTGCATTTGCACATGGTCAAGATATACTGAAACATGAACTCTGCTGGTCTGCCCAGCATGTCCACATTCTAATACTCATGTGGACTCACTGACTTCTTAAAAGATCTTTATTTTACTTGTGTTATAGTTATTAGTTTTTATTTTTTAAATATTTATTTATTATAGAGTTGTGAGGTACAAGTGAGGATTAACTACATAAGTTGGCTACATGCAGGTGAAATTTGGGTTTCTAACAGGCCTTCCCTCCCCCTGGTATTGGACCAGGTACCCATTGTGCTGTCACGTACCCTCCACCCTCCTCCCTCCCTTACTCCCCTATCAGTGACCAATGACTGCCGATCCCACCCTTGTGCTAATGTGGCCAGTGTTCAGGGCCCACTTATGAGTGAGAACATGCTGTATTCAGGTACGTTGTAATTATTTTTCTAATGTGAGCTGAGTTATGAAAATGAAATTTGTGCCAGACTTGTTGAAAAGAGAATTTAGCCAGAATTAACTGCATTGACATTAAAAATAGTGAAAGAGTCGTGGAGCTTTATAACTTGATTCAAGAAATCTACTTTGACTTTCTGGTGGGTGGGGTAGGGGCCAAAACAGAACTCATCTGGCAGGGAGAAGAGTGGACAGGTGGGGTGTGACACCCCCATGAGCCCACCAACCCCCTCAGCCTTCTCTCAACTAGCTTTTTAAATTTACAGGCAAAAAAAATTGAGGGTTAAAGAAGTAAGAGTGCTTGCCCAAGGCCACACTGTAGTCATGGGAATGTGGAGCCTTTTTAAATTTCTTTTCTCAGTATCTTTTCATCTAGATTTAAGATTTCAGAGTTTATTAATCTTGGACCATAAGTAGAAAGTAGATTATGTCACCCAAAGTGACAATAATATAACTTATGTGTAGGTTTGCATTAAAAAGAAACAAAAACCGAAAACCTCAGGATATCCAAATTGCTCTGCTGTAGCTGATTTTTATTTTCTAGATGGGCTCACAGCTAGAAACGGCATCAAACGGCATCGTTTGTAGTGCTTAGAAGTCAAAATAGACCCTGCTCTGGGGCAAATTTCTCATGGAAATTTTTGGCTTCAGGCACCTGAGATCTCCTGGTTCCTAGTCTACTTTTAAAAAATGATTTATTTGATGGGGTTAGTACTTCACTTTATCTGAGTTTTTAATTTAAGTTTCAGATTGATGTTCAGGAAGTAGAAAGGAAGGATGGGGGATATAGGTCTACAATGGTGTCTAGGATAGGAAAGGGGAAAGCAATAGAACAGTACTACAGCGAAGCTTGGAGTGTATTCCAATTCCACCCTTTACTATGGTGGGCATTGGTTCATTATCAGAACTCCTTTGGCATGAAGAGAGGACAGAAGCAGTCTTCGCCATACTGAGTTATTCATAGTTTAAAAGTGTCCCTATATCAACCAGCTACTGCTACTGCATGTCATATAACAGAAGTGAAATAGAGTTATTGGGCAGATTCTGTCTCTGTGTTCATTGCAGCTAGAACTCAGGTGCTCTTTCCTTAAGTGATGGTAAATATTAGCTATCTCTTATTGGTGTAAAATTATACTCAAAGATGTCAAAATGTTTTTTCAGGTGGAACATTGAGAATTTATGCAGATAGTTTAAAACCAAATATTCCCTACAAGACAATCCTGCTGTCTACTACAGATCCTGCAGACTTTGCTGTGGCTGAAGCTTTAGAGAAGTATGGTCTGGAAAAAGAAAATCCTAAGGATTACTGCATTGCCCGGGTAAGTAACTTCATCAAATCTTACTCGTATGACACTTGCTAGGATTTCCTATCTAAATGGAAGATACTCTTTAAATAAAATTAAACTTAGACTGATTTTTACCCCACTGTTTCATTTAGAATCTGATAAACTAAAAACCATGTGTTACATATATATCCTTTCCATCACAAAAAGTAATATATGTTTCTATTATAAAATAAGAAAAAATGTAAACAGGCAAATTGAGGAAAATAAAAGTCACCCAAAAATCAACTGACCACATATATGTGTGGTTCTATTTTTGGACTCTGTTCTGTCTTATTGTTATGTCTACTTTTTGCCAATACCAGGTTGTCTTAATTACTGTACATTTATAATAAGTCTTAAAATCATGTAAAGTATCAGTTTTACTTTTAAAATTTGATTTGTTTTAGATTTTTGCATCTCTGCAAAAATTTTTGAATCAGCATGTATCAGCAGGACTGTAGGTTGGACTGAAGAAAGAGTATTGTGTTGGAGGTTTTTATGAGAAGTGGTAGACTCTGCCATATCTTCTCTATCCCAGCTGCTGTGTGAAAATAGACCAGAGTACCAGAAAAAGGAGCAGGAAGAGAAAGCTCTTAGAAATTAAAAAATATAAGTAAATAAGGGATAAAGGGAAAAACGTTAATAAGAAGGACAGAAAGGATATCTATCTGAATATAGAACAAAAAGAAAAGGAAGTAAAACAGACAAGGTAAGACATTTAGGCTGTCAATGTAGAATAGCCTATCAGGAGGATCAGCCAGAGAAAATAGGGGGAATGGGAGAGATGGAAGTCATTAAGGAAATAATACTAGAATCTCTCAGAACTGAAAGAGTTCAGTTTCTAAAAAGACCCGCTGAACAATGCTATAATTACTTTGGAAAAGTAATATATATTATTTCTGAAACTGCACAAACTAGAGATAAAGAGAATAATGATTCCAAAGAAAAAACGATTCAAGTTGCATATAAAGGATTAGGGAGTAAGATCAGGGCCAGTCTTTTCAGCAGTAGTTACGGAATCTGGAATACCATAAAGCCGTGCTTTCATATGCAGAATGAAATGATTTTCAATCCAGACTGTCAACCGAGTGTTAAGGTGGATGTATTTAAAGACATTTCAAAACATACAAGGGAAGCATTTACTTTCCATGTGTTCTATCTCAAAAAAGTACTGGAGGATGTTTTCAGCAAAATGGTGGAGTGGACCAAGTAGGAGGAGGATTGAAGAACGGAATCTAGTGCACGAGAAGGGAATTCCAAAAATGATGGAGAAGGAAGATCTGGAAGATCCCTGTGTAGTACTCCTAAACAATACACATCAGATTGGAGATAATGTTCAAGAATGAAAATAGATAGCAGTAAAGACATATTGCTTAGAAATGCGGTGCTGAATATTTGTTGTAATATATGAAATAACAAATAGCCAGTAAATTCGCGAGTATGTTTCTATAAAGATTTTTTTTGCAGTTCTGTTTATAGCAATAAACAGACTACAAACCCATCACTAAAGAATACTTATACTACTGAATGCCATGTCACTATGCAGCATTATGAGTTAGATCTATACTAGTTGACCTAGAGATATGTGCAAACATACCTCAGATATTTTGCGGTTTTAGTCCCAGACCACTGCAGTAAAGCCAGTATCACAATAAAGCGAGTCATACCAATTTTTTGGTTTCCCAATCCATGTAAAAGTTATGATTATACTATACTGTAGTCCAGGGGTCCCTAACCCCCAGGCTGTGGACTGGTACCAGTCCGTGACCTGTTAGGATCAGGCTGCACAGTAGGAGGTGGATGACTGGTGAGTAGAGCTTCACCTCCTGTCAGATCAGTGGCAGCATTTGAATCTCGTAGGAGCTCAAACCCTATTGGTAACTGCACACACGAGGGATCTAGGTTTTGTGTTCCTTTGAGAAGCTAATGTCTGTAGATCCCACCATCTTGGTCCCTGGAAAAACTGTCTTCCATGAAACTGGTCCCTGATGTCAGAAAGACTGGGGACCACTGCTGTAGTCTGTTAAGTGTGTAGTAGCATTATGTTTAAAGAATGTACATAACTTCATTGTTAAAAAAAAATGCTAACTGTCCTCATAGCCTTCAGCGAGTTGTGACTTTTTTGCTGGTAGAGGGTCTTGTCCTGATATTGACACCTGCTGCCTGATCAGGGTAGGGTTATGGTTGCTGAAGGATGTGGGTACTGGCAATTTCTTAAAATAAGACAACAGTGAAGTTTACTACATTGATTCTTTCACAAAAGATTTCTCTGTAGCATGTGATGCTATTTGATAGCATTTTACTCTAAGTAGGACTTCTTTCAGAATTGGAGTCAATTCTCTTAGCCCTTGCCACTGCTTTATGAACTAATTTTATGTAACATTCTAAATTCTTTGTTGTCATTTCAACAATATCGTAGCATCTTCCAATAGATGTAGTCTTAAGAAACCACTTCTTTGCTCATCCATAAGAAGTGACTCTTCATTCATTCAAGTTTTATCATGAAATTTCAACTCAGTCACATTTCAGGCTCTACTTTTAATTCTAGTTCTCTTGCTGTTTCTACCATATCTGCGGTTATATCCTCCACCGAAGTCTTGAACCCCTCAAAGTCATGCATTAGGGTTGGAATCAACTACTTCCAAACTCCTGTTAATGTTGATATTTTTCCTTCTCCCATGAATCATAAAAGTTCTTAATGGCTTCTAGAATGGTGAACGTTTTCCAGAGGTTTTTGGTTGACTTTGCCTAGATCCTTCAGAGGAGTCACTAACTAAGGCACCTGTAGCTTTATGAAGTGCATTTCTTTCTTCTTTTTTACAGCCTCCTAGGTAGCTGGGTCTACAGACATGCACCACCACACCTGGTTAATTTTTTTGATCTTTCGTAGAGATGAGGTCTAGCTGTGTTGCCAAGGCTGGTCTTGAATTTCTGGGCTCAAGCAATACAGGAAATGTATTTTTTAATAATTTCTTGAAAGTTGAAATGAGTCCTTGATCCATGGACTGCAGAATGGATGATGTGTTAGCAGGCATGAAAACATGAATTTCCTGATACATCTTCCTCAGAGCTCTTGGGCAACCAGGTGCTTTGTCAAAGATCAGTAATATTATGAAGGGAATCTTTTTCTGAGCAGTAGGAAACAATGGGCTTAAAATATTCAGTAAACCATGTTGTAAACAGAGTGCTGTCATATAGGCTTTGTTGTTCCAATGATACAGCACTGGCCATGTAGATTTTTGTATAATTCTTAAGGACTCTAGGGTTTTCAGAGAGGTGAGTGAGCTTTGGCTTCAACCTCAAGTCACTAGGTATAATAGCCGCTAATAAGAGAGTTAACCTGGTTTTTGAAGCTTTGAAGCTGGACATTGACTTTCTGTGGTTATGAGAGTCCTAAGGATGCTTCATCTCCACTGAAAATATGTTGTTGAGTGTAGCCACCTTCATCAGTAATCTTAAAAGCTAGATCTTCTGGGTAAGTTGCTGCAGGTTCTCTATCAGCATATGTTGCTTCTTCACCTTGTGCTTGAATGTTATGGCAACAGCTTTTCTTTCAACCTCATGAGCCTCAGCCTTCAGAGAACTGAAGAGAGCACCTTGCTCTGGATTAGTCTTTTGCTTAAGGGTTTGTTGTGGCTGGTTTGGTCATTTATCAAGACCACTCAAACTTTCTCCATGTCAGCAATAAGACTGTTTCTCTTTTTTATCATTGGTGTGTTCATTGGAGTAGCACTTTTAATTTTCTTCAAGAACTTTTTCTTTGCATTTATAACTTAGCTAACTGTTTGGCATAAGAGGCCTACCTTTTGGCTTGTCTTGGCTTTCTACATGCCTTTCTCAATAGTCTTAATCAATTTTTAGCTTTTGATTTAGAGACATGTCTCCCTTCCTTTCGCTTAACACCTAGAGATCATTGTAGGGTATCAGTTGGCCTAATTAATGTTGTTGTGTCTCATGGTATAGGGCAACCCGAGGAGAAGCAGAGAGACAGAGGATGCAGCAGTCAGAACACACACATTTATCTCTACGTCTGTCATCTTGTATAGGTGTAGTTCATGTCACCTCAAAACAATCAGAATGGTAACATCCAAGATCACTGATCACCATAATAAATACAATAATTTTGAAAAAGTTTGAAGTATTACAAGAGTTACCAGAATGTACATAGAGACCTGAAGTGAACACAAGCTATTGGAAAAATGGCACCAGTAGACTTCCTCAGTACAGGGTTGCCACAAACCTTCAATTTGTTTTTATAAAATGCAGTATATGCAAAATTCAGTTAAATGAGAGCTAGCTGTACCTTTTGTAAAATACTCTGTTTTTGTAAAAACAATTACCATAAACAAAACCAGATAATAAAAATGCTGTGTGTCTGTGTACATGAGCAAAGATAAAGGTGAATGCATAGGAAAGAGATGCCAGCTTGTAAACTACTTAGATGAGGGGAAGAGGGAGAAAGAGAAGACTTCAAAAAATGTTATGTGATGAAGATATATCCTCCTCATAAAATTAATGCATAAAGGTAGTTATTGAAGGTATGGTTACAGAATTTTGGTTATGGTTATCTCACAGTAGTTTTTTGGGCTTTTTTTGGTATTTGAAATTTTTGCAGTGAGTCTGTGTTACTCAGAGTCAGAAAGAAATACAGCAACACTCATGTAATTGTGGGGATGGGTAATATAGATGATCATGGGTATTTGGTAATAGGATGTACCTTTTTATTTCTTTGGCCTTTGTATAACAGGAAGTAGTAAGAAATAGTACTGATAAATTTGAAGGAAAAAGGGTCCTTCCAGAAATGAAACAAAAAAAATTTATACTTCTAAAAGATAGGATTCATAGATAGATAAAGATACTGTGTCTTGAGCTAAAATTCTGTCATATTTTGTGGGGCATTGATGGGGTAAGGTTAGAAGGTTAGATTGTAAAGATAATTGTGCATTCTTTCTGATATAGAGGATATTCCAGTGCAGAAGTTACATGAAATGGAGTAGAACTTTATTGTAATGCTGGGCTTTATGAGGTAATTACTTTTCTGTTCAGAAAAACTATATAGCCAGCATAATGTATATATAGGAGACATAATTTACCTCTAGATTAATTAAATCCATGATATGATGGATTTTATGTGTTCTTTATGCTTAACTGCTGTAAAATGTTTCTAATTAAAATATTAGTAAAATAGCAGTGTGAATAGAGTCTACATTACTGAACAGAGACCTAATCTTCTTTCAACTGTGTCCTCTGCTGGTTTGTGAACCCTGAGGGTAAGGAGCTTTGAGAATATGCAGCGTTGCACCTAATACCTGGTATTCTTCAAGTGTTTGCCAAGGGAATATTTTTGTTGATAAGTGTATATAAATCTATGTTATAATAACTAGTTCCATAAAATTGCCTATGATGGTATGTGATAAACTTTATAACATTTTTATCCTTTCAATAATTTCTTGCTGATTTTTACTAATCAAAATGAGGAAGTGAAATAAATGTCACCTTAATTAGGGTTTTGAAGTCATAAAAGCTTGTTTTGGGATTTTATTGATAGTCCCTTTTGAGGTCATTTGATGATTTCTTTGAGAGTCTCTTCTAATTTTGATTTTCTGTTCTGTGGTTCCTTACCAGTTTTCTTTTGTTAGGTTAGGCAATACACACATCAAGATTTGATCATCATCAGCTGGGTGTGGTGGCTCTCATGCATGTAATTCTAGCACTTTGGGAAGCTGAGATGGGAGGATTGCTTGAACCCAGTTCGAGACCTCATCTGTACAAAAATAAAAAAAAATTACTTGGGCTTGTAGTCCCAACTACTCAGGAGGTTGAGGCAGGAGGATTGCTTGAGCCCAGAAGTTTGAGACTGCAGTGAGCCTTAATCATGCCAGTGCACTCTAGCCTGGATGACAGTGAGACTCCAACAACAAAAAAAAGAATTGATTGTTGTTTTATTTTGAATTAAAAATTCTTTATCTTGTCCATTTGCTACCTTATAAATTATAACTTTTTCATGTTCTTCATTTATTATTTAATATATTTGTTTATTCAATACATTTTCTCCTATTTGTGCTGGGTAATAAGAGCTGCCCTTAAACAGGCTTGTAATAAAGGGAGACAGATCAAGAAATAGAAGAACAAACGGAGAGCCTTTTAAATTGGAATGGAGTTCACTGAATGCTTCTTGGAGAAGTAGAACTTGAGCTGAATGATGAATGGATGTTATTAGACAAGATTAGACACAAAGGTTGGGGCAAGAGAGGCTGTAGAAGCATGAGATATGTGACCTAGTCTGAGAAGTTCCATGTGGCGTGGCTCTAAAGGTGTGACAGATGGAGACTAAAGAGATGAGTGAAGGTCAGACCCTGAAGTGGTATATATTCTAAGTCAGGATATTGAATTTAGCACACAGTGCTATGAAGAAAGATTGATTTCATAGTAAGTCTGTGTTACAGTAAATTTGTCTTTTTAAGGTAATTGAAGTAGTGTAGAGAGAAATTACAGGGGTCTATAGAAGAGTAAAGCCAATCTTGTGAACATGAGGCTACATTTGGGTGGCAAGGTCTATTAGGAGAACTTTATTACATTAACTACAGGTTGAAATTATGTTCAGATGCCAGTGACTTGGACTTCTTTCCCTGTTCTCTCTAGCTGTGTCTTGGTAGTGCTAGCACTTCATTGGAGGGGCTGGAAGGTCACTGAACTGCTGTCATCAGCCGCTTTCCTCTCTACTGCAGTATTTCTTGGGACTTTGTTAGATGATTAAGAAAGGTGGCTACAGTAAAATCATGTAATAAAAAGTAATATAGTATTGTGAATTTTTAAGAGTGCAGTGAATATATATATATATATATATATATATAATTTTATTTATTTATTTATTTATTTATTGAGTTGGAGTCTCTGTCACTCAGACTGGAATGCAGTGACTGCTCCCGGCCACTGCAGCCTCGACCTGCTGGGCTCCAGTTATCCTTCCGCCTTAGCCTTCCAAGTAGCTGAAACTACAGGCGCATGTTACCATGCCCCGCTAATTTTTGATTTATTGTAGAGATGAGATCTTGTCAAGTTGCCCAGGCAGGTCTCGAACCCTTGGGCTCAGGCAACCCACTCACCTTGGCCTCCCAAAGTGCTGGGATTACAGGCTGAGCCACCGAGCCCGGCCAATATATTTCTTAAAATAGTTGCTTAAAAACATTTTTTGAATGAATGACTAGCTCGGTAATATAGTTAAATGATCTGATTAAAATTTAATCATAAAGACAGATTATTACAAGAAAAAGAAAACTATTCTGGTTGTGTGATAGTTATCCTATGAGATCTCACATTGTATGAACCTACTTTATAAAAACAAGTTGTTTGAATGTGAAAGGTAGGCTGGGGACTACAGAGATTGAAATTTGCAATAATGAAATTATCTTAAGAAGATACTCAGAAGGTAGCCATTACATGTGGTCTTTCCACATAAAACAGTTCTTTCTAGGGGACCTGGTAAATAAAAACAGCCAAATCAGCTGGCTTTGCTTTTTATTATAAGCAGTTTTCCTTCACTTTTATCAATGATTGCTTTGATGATGAGTGAGAATTGTTTATTGTACTTAATCAATTTAATTCTGCAGTTACTTTTTATGAATTCAAAAACAATACATTTGTTATTGTAAATACTTGCTATTTAGTTACTTAGGTTATTTACAGTTAATTATTTTTTCTTTTAGGTTATGCTTCCTCCTGGAGCCCAGCATTCTGATGAGAAAGGTGCTAAAGAAATTATTCTTGATGATGATGAGTGTCCTTTACAAATCTTCAGGGAATGGCCAAGTGACAAAGGTAGAGAGTAAACTTACCTGTTATACAATTACATCTGTCAGCTGTCTGCGTGGTATACCAGTTGCTCATCTTACCTGATGATAAAGGAGATGTGGGCAGGTGTATTTTTTGATGGCTGTTTGCTGTGTAGCTTTCTGCCTTCTTCATGGACTCACTGGATGGCTCCTGAGTGCTGTCCTCATCCTTAAGACCATGCTCAGCCTGTCTTAGGTGTAGACCTTGAACAGATGGTAATGCTGCAGCTGAATAGCACATCTTAGGAAAAAGTCAGAATATTAGCACTGCATCAAGACATGAAAGACCATTGTTACCTACCCAGCAGTAGAAAACACTTTCCATACTAACCAGGTGAACTGTGTGGTGTTGGATAAATTTGTTATAATAGGGAAAATGGCCTTTGCAACTCTGTAAGATTGTCTAGTAAATTAGTCATTTCAAATAATGAATTCACACTTTGTACTATTCAAACAGTTTCCCCTAGTTATTTCAAAGCAGTGAAAGTTTAAAGCAGTGTTTTTGGTGAAATACAGTTTTCTTACTTTCAGTTTCACATCATAATATTAACTATTCCTTGGTAGAGAGCCTTTGCATTAATAAAGGCATAAACATTTATTGCCAGTTAATCATGTCAATACTGACTATAGATTGGTAGTTTTAAAATACTAAAAAAATACCTTTGTCAGCAAGCAAATTTTTAGCCTCCTTAAAAACACTTGCTTAGTACTTTTTGAAAACATAAACTTCACTAAAGTTCAGTTGCTTTGCATTCTGAGTTAATTCAGTGGAACTAAATAAAAATTGAGTCAACTAAAATATATTTTTATGTATGTATTTGTGTGTGAATGTGTTTTATATATGTGTGTACAAATATATTTATTGATTATAGTTGTTTACCATTGATCAGTGGGTTGTTTCAAGCATATGATGCCTTTGGGCAGCTGTTAATTTAAAATAATTTGACTGGGCTCGGTGACTTAGCCTGTGATCTCAGCACTTTGGGAGGCTGAGGCGAGTGGACTGCCTGAGCTCGTGGGTTCGAGACCAGCCCGGGCAACTTGGCGAGACCTCATCTCTACAATAAATAAAAAGTTAACTGGATATGGTAGCTCATACCTGTAGTTCTGTCTACTTGGAAGACTGAGGCAGAAGGATCGCCAGAGCCCAGCAGGTCTATGCTGGGGTGGCCGTGAGTGTGCCACTGCACTCCAGCCTGGGCAACGGAGTGAGACTCCAACTCAAAAAAATAAATAAATAATAATAATAATTTTTGGAAATTGCTTGCTAAAGCTTCCAGAACATACCAAGAGACTCCTGTTTTCCTCTATTGAGTAGAAGTAAGTATAAATTGGGTAAGCTTTTGCTCAGTGATTCTTTGGCAGATGTTACTAAATTATATACATCTTGACAAATCTCTGGGCAGTTACTGCCAGTCTGCTGGCCATCCTTTCCAACCTGAGTCGATTGATGATTTCCACCTTTACTGTTCTAGGGATTTTAGTCTTTCAGTTGAAGAGGAGGCCACCAGACCACATCCCAAAGAAAACGAAGAAGCACATGGAAGGGAAACCTCTGAAGGGAAAGGAGAGAGCTGATGGGTCTGGCTATGGCTCTGCCCTTCCCCCCGAGAAACTACCCTATTTAGTAGAGTTAAGCCCAGGTGAGAAAACTGGTCATACAAGGAAATATTAGAAGGGTTCATTTTTAGCTTTAAATGTTTGTACTGTTTAGTGCATCTTGTTTAAGGAACTTTTCTGTTGACTGACTCAACGTTTACAGATTTTTTTTTTTTAAGTAACTTTCATAAGATGACATTTACTTTTTAAAAAACTTAGAATTGTAGAATATACATATTTATACAAAGAAATAAAAGTTCACATGGGGAAAAAATAAGTGTTAAGAAACGAATTAGTGTATAGAGAATTTTAGGAGAGTTTTAAATTTTTTTCCAATTTTAGTAAAAACTAAAATTTACCCCTCCTAGGGCAGATTTCAGAAAGGCATGCATGTGTGTAATCATATTATTGTTTATAATATATGGACAATGTCTAAAAAAAATTTTTAAATTTTACAGTACATTTGAGTAAGAAGAAAGATATTCAATATTCAAATAACAGACTAAATTTGGTTTCATATTAGTCCTCTAAATATTTTGTTTGTAGAACTCTGATAAGCTAAAACTTTTGTCTCAAGTTAGCTGTCAGGTAGAGAAATACGTTGACATTCTTAAATCTTTTATGTATACACACATCCCTATGCAGTGTATATATTTGTATATGTGTATGCTATACATGACATTTATCATTGAGCTAAAATTTCATTTTTTTAGTTAAAACTATTATTAAATACTGTGAAAAGCAATATTGCACCCCCAACCCCAGATTACATTTAAATAAAACCCAATTAATAATCATAGAAAAAATTAGCAGAAAGTGAAACAGGTTATGTAGATTATTGTACGGTTCCATGGGCATGAACTATGGTTTTTTCTTTGATTTTTGAGTGTTTATTTTTATTTACAAGGTATTTAGTTTCTTACAGCTAACTAAGTTGTTATGATTAATGATTAGAAATGGTATTTGTTGGGGGGGAATACAGCATCAATGAGGGTACCCAATCTCAAATCAGGCAAAGTGGGGACTAGAGAGAGGTCCAAACTTTACCTATATGATGACCACTTGTATACCTAATCCTGAATTGTACCCCACATCTTTAAAAAAAAAAGAAAAGGTATTTGTTGTCCATCAGTCCCATGGTACAGTAAGTTATATCAATTCAGGAAGTGGTGATATTATTTTGATGGTACTCTAATTTACATTCAGAGGCAGTGCGGCTTTAGATGGTAGTTTTTATACTTAATTATGTTTGAGGACTTTTAAAATTAATTGATTAGCTATTTCTGAGCTCTATATTAGTGTTGCTTTGTCCCTCAGTTCTCTGGGTGGGAAGTTCATTTGAAGTTTTGTTTTCTCACTGTAGTTTGGAAACATCCCAGTGTATGTGTCCATAATTTGTGTGAGAGCATCAGTGTTTGGTTACCTGAGAGAATGAACAACAACTGAGAGGCAAGCTTTTTTTTTTTTTTTTTTTTTTTTGAGAAAGCAGGATTTATTGAGAGGACAGAAAAACTCCCACAGTGGGAGGGGACCTGAAGAGGTTTCCCAGGCATTTTTTTTTTAACTTTAAATTTTTTAGAATTTTTTTGGGGGGCATTGGGATGGCCCTTTAAAATTTTGCATTAAATGCTGGCAAGTAATGATTAGTTTTTCTCTAGTCAAATTTTTGAGGATTTAAGAACATTAGCTCTTTGAGAAATGTATAAATAGCAGCTGACAGAATGATTTTCAAATGAGTAAAGGATAGTTTCTTTTGGTGGATAGCAGAGACAGGCTGACCTTTCATTCATTTATTTATCCTTTTAACAAATATTCATTGAATACTTGTTATGTGTCATACCCCATTTTGGGCCTTGGAGGCAGAGCACCAAAACAGATTAAACCCCTTGACCTTGGGAATTTCATTTATTTTGAATGCTTCTTTCCTATTTATAGTCTCTCAGGTAATCAAATATATAGACTTTCTGTAGGTGTGGAATAGATCATAGACAATTCTATACTAATTTTCACCAGATATTGGCCCAGCATGTATTATATGCTTAGTAGCACATTGCTTTCCATGGGGCACTTTACTTACTGCCTTTAGTCAACATTTGTTGACCTTGTGCTTTAGGCAAAGCAGTGGATACAAAGGTGTATAAGATTGTTCCTGCCTCGGGTACTTTACACACTGGGAGACAATCACAGTGCTACCTCATGAGTGGCCCCTCTCTGGTCCCGGCTTCCCTCCTGAGTCCTGTGGCACCTGTGGGTAGCCTGAAGTTCTCTGGTCTGTTGCTGCTGTCCCAAGAGTGAACCAGGGATTGGTGGCAGGCGTGACTGTTAGGCCAGGGACTTCCTTGCAACAAAGCTGTGTTCTTTCATTAGGTCATGATGTCTTCTTAGGTTTTCATTGTTATTCATTGGTCACAGCCAGCATGTTGAGTGAAATTGATCTATTTTCCATTTATGAGAAAATAATATTCACACAAAGTGATTTGTTATGAATGGTTAAGTACTGCTATATTTCCGTGGGGCACACTGCCCGTCAAGCATATATTATACTCAGTGCTGAGGTCCTTCCTGCTAGGTGTGATAGGGAATTTTTGAGTGTGGCTGTGTGTTCACATTGTCCTCTGGAGGAGTGCAGAGTAAATATATTGTTTTTTTCTTTGCTTTGGATTTGAATGTGTTCTCTAAACAGAAGGAAGAAATCAGCCACGTGGGGCAGTAGCCCTCTATATATTTAACTCACTGTTACTGTCCTGCTGCTTGGTGACTCACCTGCTGTCCTGCTGTTTCCCTTAACAGTCTGCACTGGTTTCTAAAACACTGACTGGGGCCCTACTGTAGTCTTGTCCTCACAGCTGTGAAAGCTGATGGATAAAATGTACCTTTTCTTCCTTTGAAATGTGTCTCACTGAAGTTTACCCTCTGCATCTCTTCTCCTTCCCTCTTCCACGTGTTCTGCATGGTCTCTGTCCTGCTGATGCTGCCTTCACCTGGGTCCTGGCATGTGTCTTAACCCCAGGGAGAAGGAATCACTTTGCCTACTACAACTATCACACTCATGAAGGTAATGCTATGCTTAATATTCCTTTTGTACCTAGAGCACTAGCAGAGCTTCCTGGGCACAATAATGTTGACTGACCAAATAGTTTATGTATCAGTTTCTTAGTGGATATAAACAGCCTATTTTAATAAATTTGAAGTACTCTCATTTTATTTGTACCTAGTAAATGTTCCATATCCAGAGCTCCTTTCATTTACTGGAAGCTTATTTTTCTTCTTTATTTCCCAGGCTCACCCTGGGAAGTGACTGAAGGTAAAAGCAGCATTGGCTGTGTAGACTTGAGTGGAGAAAAGGCAAAGTGCCGTTGAAAAATCCTCCTTGGACTCTGTTCATCTGGTCTACTTCCCTTCATATTTAGAATAGCAAATAAAACTTTCTGGTAGAGCACTGTTACTGTATGTGGTGGGGTTACTTAAATGTACTTGTCTCTACTTTTAAAGGTGCTCCAGACTTACTGTAGTTATCTTGCGGAATAGTCAGGTGCTTTGGGCAGAAATTGACTATTTGTAAAAAACTTGTTGAAGAAGGTAGAAAATTTGGAATTTCTGTGTTAGGCAACAGTTTTGTGTTTGTTACTGCCTGTGAGGTGATAATCGTGCTTTTAATAAGGAGAGGGAAATGGACTGTGGACTGTCGATTCTCCTCCTGCTTCCTTTCCCAACTCAAACCAGATACCTCTTTATCTGCTAAGTCCTGTGGCCCCCAGTTAGGCTCTGTCAAATCTGGAAAGGAAGTTTATTTCTAATCTATCTGTTGGTAGATTTCTGTTATTTTAGTGGCATGGTAAGAGAGACTAGGAAAGCAGCTTATATCACCCCCTTTCTTTTGTATTTCTAAATCTGTTGATGGAGAGAGGGACACGGCATCTCTATTGTCTCACAAGAGAGCTTTCAGAAGCATTCACAATTCAGAAGAATATGAATGTGAATTTTTCTTTCATCTCTAAATCTGTTTTTCATGTCCTTATATTTTAACTTTGCATTGAAATAATTGTTCTTGTTTCGTACATGATTACTTATTTGCTCCTTTTGCTTTCTTTATAGTTTGTGTAATTTCTGTGTGATTATATTGCATTATTCAGTTTTCTTTATTTTTAGTATAATTATTCACTGTTAACACAGTAAGTCTTTATTGACTGCATACTGTGGACTACATGCCGAGTGCTCAGTGCCAGGACAGAGATTCTTTTAAAGGCTGGCCACCAGGGAGCTTGGAGTGAGGGAGACGAATAGCTGGAGGTCATCATGTAATGTGGTTAGTAGGATTATTAAGATAAAGGAGACATGTGCTCTGGGAATCCACATTTCCTAACCAGAGTGTTCATTAGCGTGCTCGTGGCACTGAAAACAAACCGAACAGTAAACATTTCTGGAGGATTGGCTCAGCAGGTCTGAAAGAGAACTAACTGCCCGTGTCCAGGAAAAGCCCCAGATTTTGATGTCTTGTTCAGATCAGGGCTTTATTAGAAAAGTTGGAGTTGAAAATAAGTGTTTTAGCATAATGTGAAGCAACACAATGAGTCCATTTTTTAAAAATGTATTTTAGGTATTGGTGTCTCTCATATGTTTTTCAGTCTCATCTTACCTTTACTCAGATGTTACAGATTTCTGAAATATTTCAGAAATAGAAAATTTTGTCATTAGAATGTTACTTGGTATATATTAGAATTAACATCAGTTCTAGCACAGCTTGCATATTCATGGAGTCTTTTGTCTGAGAGTTCAGATCACATCACAACTGAGAGATTTGTAGTAGTCTAAAGCTCTGTGTGCACGCTCATACCCCCCACATTGTTTAACTGTAGACTCTCTTCAAAGCTTACATTCCTAATCCCAGTGACTGGAGGCTTTTACCTGGCAACTGAATCAGTGGTTTGGCAAGTTAGAAGGCAGTCATGAAGTAGGTCAGAGAGACTCTCAAGCGCTCTGCCTTTTAAGGAAGTTTTGGTTGGGGTATTTGCAATACTGTACTGTCATGGCTATGGTGTAAATGTCGAACTCTGAAACTGCATCATAATTCATGGATTCTGTGAAGTACATTTCCTCATATGTTAGCAACTCCAAAACCAGAATAAGCCTTCAGTTGACAACATCTTGCATTAGCTGGGATGTATACATAGTAGGTAATGAATGGGTAGACAAGTCTGGGTATTTCGAGACCAGAGGTCTTTGACAGGGTTGCTTCCTCTTCATCCTCCTCCTCCTGCCATTCCATTTAATTTCACGCTCATGGAAATTAAATAACTTTTCATAAAGGTGTAAAATGACTAAAAAATCCCATAAAAAACAGAAAACCCAGTCCTTTCTTCCCTTCTCCCCAGTTTCACTCCAGGGAGCTAAGCACTTTTAACAGTAATTGTTCATTAGTAATAGGTATCAGAATTACTTGGAGAGATTATTGAAAAGACACCATGCTTAGGCCTCATCCCCAGGAATTTTGACCAGGAGGTCTGGAGTGAGCTCTGAGGAGTGTATGTTTAAAACATCCATCAATGGTTCAGCCCTGTCAGTCAGGATCATGCTGTGTGCTGTGAGGGTGACAAGGTTACCCTAAGAAGGGACTGGTTTGAAGTGAAGCCCCATGCGTTTTGATGATCTTCATTTTGCTAATATAATTGTTACTCAGAATCCTTAACAGAAATCTAGGGTAGAGAACATTTCATTTTATGTAATAAGAGTATGCTGGAATTAATGATAGTGGTAGCACTTTGTATTAAACTGAAGCTAATGTGTTTCTTAATCTGAATTTTCTGTATCCAGTTTGTTAAACTGTGTTATGTAAGTTTGAAGAATTCTTTGAAAAGAAGTCTTGAGGAGTGAGAACTGTAGTGTCATTTATGAGATAGCTTTTTGTTTGCTTCAAATAACATGGTAAGAACATTAGACTTTGAAAAATGAAGCACTCTTCCTTTTCTCTTTGCAGATGGTTCTGACTCCAGAGATAAGCCAAAGCTTTACCGCCTACAGTTAAGTGTGACTGAAGTTGGGACTGAAAAGTTGGATGACAACTCGATCCAGGTGCGCAGTCACGGTGCAGCTCTGAGCTTCCTGCTGAGCGCTGACATTTCAGTAGGCGTAGCACTCATGCACTCTGCCGTATTGTGTTAACAACATGGAAGGGATAAAAATGACAGACTTTGTACTTACATTTAAGTAATTTATGTCCTGTGGGTCACTCCTCTCTGCTTTAGTGTGAAAAGAACAAAGTATGAGTTTATGTTCAAGCTCCACCGCTAGAAACTTGGGCTCATGATGACACTCCTCTGAGACCACTTCCTTTTCTCTGGAGATAGTGATGATGACTGTATGGGTTTGGTCAGGGTTACTGAGATAATCTGCAGAAATACCTGTTTACTGGGTCTGACACACATAGTAGCGGACATTCAGTATGTTCTATTTAAAATGTTAGCTGAATACAGTTTTCAAGTATGTAAAAGCAGAGCTTAACTCATTCAAGTAAGTGAAGTCAAGACTTGACACCTTATTGAAGTTGAACTCAGGTAACTCACCCTTACTCTCTGTACTACTTGTTGTTCAGTTGCAAAATGATGGGTTCAGATTGTAAATGTCATTTTCAGTTCTACCAGTCCTTCATTCTTAGTACAACAGTTAAAAAAAAAAAAAAGAAATAGGAATTTTTAAATCATAATGATGATTTGTTTATTAGTTATCTAATAAATGCTTAAGATGACTACATGCTTTTTAATGCAAAGTTGCTATATGTCTTGAAGTTACTGGATGCTAAAAATAAAAGGCCAAAAGGTTTTTGACATACTATTGAGAGAGATCCATTTTAAAAAACACTGAAAGTACAGGGCTTATTAGGTTATATCTGTCATAAAAAGGGTGCTCACAGTTTTGAAATTCTGTTTTTTAATACTGTGCTCTTCATGATGGGAGTTTCTTTGGTTTCCTTCTGTTTTCAGTTGTTTGGCCCAGGAATTCAGCCCCATCACTGTGACCTCACCAACATGGATGGAGTGGTCACTGTGACACCTAGGAGTATGGACGCAGAGACCTATGTGGAAGGCCAGCGCATCTCAGAGACCACCATGCTGCAGAGCGGCATGAAAGTGCAGTTTGGGGCATCACATGTATTTAAGTTCGTGGACCCCAGCCAGGATCATGCTCTTGCAAAAAGATCTGTGGATGGGGGCCTGATGGTTAAGGGCCCAAGGCATAAACCTGGGTAAATATTAGAGATTAGCCATAAGATTTAGAGTGTTTTGATTACACTTAAGGTAATTTGAATTATGCATTGATGACTTGGCTTTCATTTTTTATTTTGTTTCAGTTTTTAAAAAAATCAAAGTGGGGTTTGTGATTCTGGTTTTTATTGTTAACTTGGGTTGGTTTTAGAGGAAAGAAGACAAAGATCTTGACTTCATCTTAAAATTGCAAGTTCAAACTTGTTTTAAGTAATTTTACTTGAATTTAGGTTTTGTGTTTTTTTAGCCAATATACTAAAACAGTACCTGCTCCTTTGTGAAAATCATGGTGTCCTATGTATAACTAAGATTTTAAAAATTTGTTTTATTCTTTCCCTCTATGGCTGATAATGAAACATATTAACATCTTAAAAAAGGCAGAATATTTTAGCGCCACCTAGTGCTTTTCTGAGGATTTGCATTGTGGGACCAGTACAGGATAACATTTTCCTAATAACTGTGTAGTTTAAGACTTTTTGTGGTGTGGTAGTATGACTTCTCCTTCACTTATGATAATTTTAAAAACATAATATACTTTTTAGCTACTTTATTTTCTATTTTTTTGATAGGGTATTGATCTTGAAAAAATAGGTGCAATAGCTTTTCTCTCATGCTGTTTAAAGCAACTCAAAAGCCCACTGCAGTGTAAACTTTCTGTGTGAAGACCACACACATAAACCAATGTGTTGCTTGTCATCTGTAGATTCCTTTCCCGTTGTTTTGTTTCATGGCATACCTTTGGTTGGCCACCCAGAGCTTACCCTTTGGGCCAGGTGTGACTTTTTAGAACGAATGTCTTTCTCTGAGATGAATGCTTTGTGGATTATCACATGTATTCAGTTAGGCAGATGGGATATTTGGAAAATCCATAGGCAGATTAAGATCTTTTCCCAGACTCTCACCTCTTCTTGATCTCCAAGTTCCAGCAAATGACCATGCCTCCTACTTCCCATAGAACATCAGCATATGCTTTTACTGGCTACTTCCCAGGAAAGTCCATCTCTTTCTAACACTTTCTTCTTTTAAAAAAAATGTGTGTCTAAACTCTCATACTTTCATTCTGTATCTGAAACAATTTGTTTCCTCTTCCTCTCTGAAGGTGATTTTTTTCATTTGTCCGCCATGTCCCTGTTTCCTGGCCCTTGTCATTAGCTTTCCATGGGCTCCTTGCTTTAGCAGGTAGCCATGCTCTCATGCTCAAGCGTTTTCCATTCAGTTGTCTGCTTTTTTTCAGCCCTATTTCTCCTCTTTAGCTTCGGACATCTTGACTGGGTATATCCTGACTTCCCATTTGTTTTTAGGCTCACAGAGTTTGGCCAAAGAGATCATAGCATGAAACAGTTTCTTCTGCTGTGTTGCATATTGTCTTTCAGCAGTACCTACAGTTATTTCTTCTTGCTTATAAGTGCCCTTAATTTTTGAGTTTTAATAAGTTTGTTGTGATGTGTTACCTAGTAGTATTATTGTCATGTCTATTGCTGTGCATAAACACAATTCTAGGAGCAGTCTCTGTCCTACACCTAGCCAGCCTTTCAGTTTTGCATGTTATGTTTTTGTGTGTGGCATAATCAGTTTCCTACTGTGCTTTTGCCATATTTTTCCTCCTTTGGAATTCTGCAGTTGTGTCTTCTTGCCATATCTCTGACAAAAAGCAGTGATCATGTAAGAATATGGCTTATTTTATGTCTGCAAAATTTCATTAAGTATTTTTCTGGCAAAACTGGTAACCTCATAAAGTGTGCAGAAAGTTGACCGTTTTTTGGCCTCTAGTAAAAACTTATTTTTTCAAAAGTTACCATTTTAGGAGGGCTCGGTGGCTCAGTCTGTAATCCCAGCACTTTGGGAGACCGAGGTGAGTGGATTGCCTGAGCCCGTGGGTTCGAGACCCACCCAGGCAACTTGGTGAGACCTCATGTCTTCAATAATTCAAAAATGAGCCGGGCATGGTAGCGTGTGCCTGTAGTTCTGGCTGCTTGGAAGGCTGAGGCGAAAGGATTGCCGGAGCCCAGCAGGTTGAGGCTGCGGTGGCCGGGAGCATGCCACCGCACTCCAGTCTGGGCAACAGAGTGAGACTCCAACTCAAAAAAAAAAAAAAAAAAGTTACCATTTTAAAGCATGGTATTATTTTACATTACAGGATGGTTTTATTTGTACCAACTTTTCTAATTTGAAAAATCATTTTGAATGTCTACATTACTTTTTTGTTTCATACTATGGATTGAGTGAAATAAAGATTCTAGTTACCATACAGCTTTGAAATTAGACCTTATATTTTTCAAGTATTTTAGTACAATATTTCATTATTTTTTATTATCTTATGCAGAAATCCAGGAAACTTATTAATTCATTGTTGTTGGTTTTTTAGGGTTTTGTTTGGTTGGTTTTTTTGGTTGGGCCTCTCTAATGAATTAGACCCAGTGGATTGTATTCATCCTTCATTTGTGCTGAAGCATGCACCCTGTCTCGGCTTACTGGACTCTTCAAAAGGAGAAATTTTATTTATATTCTGAGTTAATTTTTCATGATGCTTCTAAACACTTCATCATGTTTAAAAGTTTTGGTATTTTGAGATATTTTAAGAATCAGTTTAAACTAGGATAGCTCTTGGTTTGATTACTAACATCAGAGATCTCCCATTTTAAAATTTGTAGCCTAAGTAGTGATATTTGTATACTTCAAAAAAATCATCACAATGGCTTTCAAACAGCAGGGAGATCAGCCCTGTTTCTCAACCTTCTGTGGGTCACTAGTACCTTCTCTGTGTCCATGGATAGAGTCCTAGGCCCCTCAGTCTTCTATACTTCACTTCATTTATGTGCAATTTGCAGCCTACATGGACTTATATAATGAAGTAACCTTTTTTTCTTTATGTTCAGTGTTTTTTAAAGTATACTTTTAAAAACAATCATCCTGAGAGTATTGAGTATACACTAGTATACATCAGTTCATAAAGTTGATGGTTTTTTAATTCTATAAGTTCATGTGCTGAAAATAAGGCAATTAGTTGAAGATCTTTGAACATTGGGCTATTTAGCTAACTGTTCCTTGCATATTAAGATGAGACTATGCCTTGTCATTTGAAAGTTATTAAGTTAGTGTGTGTTTTTTTTAAATCCCAACAGAATTGTTCAGGAAACAACTTTTGACTTAGGAGGAGATGTTCATAGTGGGACAGCATTACCAACAAGCAAGGTGAGTAATTGTGTGTTATCTGATAGGACTGTGTTTCTTTAACTTTGTAGGGCACCATGGATGAATATAGTAGGCCCTCCTTTCATGGGGGATACGTTCCAAGACCCCCAGCGGATGCCTGAAACTACGGAGCACACAGAACCCTATATATACTGTACATACATATCTGTGACAAAGTTTAATTTATAAATTCAGCACAGAGATTAACAATAACTGAAAATAAAATGGAAAAATTATAACAATATGTCGTAATAAAAGGTACATGAATGTGGCCTATCTCTTGCTCATTGTTTTGTACTCATCTCTTTTGAGCCACACTTGACCACGGGAAACTGAAACTATGGGAAGTAAAACTTCAGATAAGGGGACTGCTGCACACTGGTGGTGTTTATACTCACACAACTAACTCCCTGGGAAAAACAAACTTGCCAGTGGCCCCTAAATGTAGACTGTCCTGATCTGCTGTTACCTCTTAGCGATGCCTGGAAGAAAGCCAGCAGATCATCCCTTTATCCTGATAGTGCACTTCCTCACCAAGAGAAGCCTGCTGTTTCCTAGGCTTCTACTGGTGACCAACCCTTCTCAGCAGATCACCCATAAAGATAATACAGCCCTGCTCTCGTGATCCCCTCAGTGCTGGTACTAGATGCCATTCATCCATTGACCTTCTCTGACACTTTGCTTCTACAGTTATCCCTTATCTGTTGCATGACCTGTTCACTTCTTGTTTTGGTTATCTACTGCTGGATAACAAACTCAGTGGCCTAAAACAACAGCCATTTTATTTGTCTACCATTGTATAATCTGACTTGAGCTCATCTGGACAGTTTGTTTGCTGGTCTTGCTGGTCACTTGTGTGGCTGCATTCAGCTAGCAGGTCAGTTGGTGCCCAGTTGCTGGAATACAGAGTTCACAGACCTCCTTCTCTCTGTGTGGTCTCAGGTCCTCTCCACAGGACCACTGGCCCACTGGGGCAGCCAGAAGTCTTGGTCTTATGGTGCCTCACAATCACCACAGAGCTTTCAGGCCTTCTTGAGGGTTAAGCCCAGGACTGACTCAGCATCAGTTTCTCTGCCTTCCATTGGTTAGATTAGGTACAGGCTCAGCTCAAATTCAAGAGGCCGGGGACTAGTCAGGATGCTTTTCATCGATGGCCACGCTGTAACAGCCTTCTGCAGCCCTGGAGCATTCTCAGCATTAGAACATGTTCTAGTAGCTTCCATTTTGAAAAGCCCTTTAGGCCCCTCCAGCTGTTGACCCCATTTTTCTAGTTTATAGCACAGTTTCTTGAAAACATCATCTGTGGTTGCTCTCTCCATGTCCTGACTCCGTACTCTTTCCTCTGCTTCCCTGTTTCCCAGGTCAGTCTCATGTTGTCCAGTCTTACTTTGTCACAGCTGTTTTTAGCCATTTTAGGCTTCCACTGCTTACTTGACCAGGACATCACTCCCCTGATTCCTCCTTCACCCAGAAATGGTTCCTCTCAGTCTGATTTGTTGGTACTACTTCTTGTGTGTGGCTTCTGAAGTGTGGAGGGCCAAGGTTTCAGGCCTGGGGTCCTATTTCTTCTGTGTATGCATCTTCCCTAGGTTGTCTTACCGTGTTGCCTAAGTTTAAATACCATCTAATGTTAATGATCTCCTCCTGTGGACCTTTGGCCCTGACCTCTCCAGACTCCTGTTTCCAAAGGCTTGCTGGACATACCCACTTGGATGTCCTGTACACATTTCAGATTTAACATAGCTAAGGCAGACTAGATTTTCTTTCTCAAACGTAACTTCTTTCTTGCATATGTCCCCATCTTAGTAAATGATACTACCATCCACAGCGTTGCACCACCAGAAACCTGTTCCCGGTTCCTGCTGCTTCTCTGCCTCTTTTGACTTAGGCTGCAGCCGTCATATAGTAGTGGGAGGACCGTGGAGCCTCTCCAGTAGCAGCCTTCTCTCTGTCTTCCCCTAGCCCTCTCCCTACCCTCCCCCAACCCTCTCCCAGCCCTCCCCCTGCCCTCTCCCTGCCCTCCCCCAACCCTCCCCCAGCCCTCTCCCTGCCCTTCCCCAGCCCTCCTCAGCCATCTCTCTGCCCTCCCTCAGCCTTCTCCCTGCCCTCTCCCTATCCCTGCAGCCCTCCCCCACCCCAACCCCAGCCC